>JBBMEF010000021.1:2662249-2687417 GCA_037832685.1 Sicyos baderoa | reverse complement strand
TTAACTTTCCAAAATTAAAATCGTGTGGAATTTTAAACTGGAGGGTACTTATGTAATTTGGTTATTTCCGAATTTTGCACATTAAAATGGTGAATTTAATTTTGCTAATATTTTAATTTGAACATATATTTGTAATTACTTCTTTAAACTAGTCTAATATTGCAAAAAACTCTTAATTGAATTTGTGATCCCATCCGAAACTTTTTTTAAAAAAATGACGATTTAACCTAAATTTATGAATGAATTCGTATTATTAGTCATGGAGTATAAAGGCTAAACTTGTAACTTCGACAAAAACGGGAGGGAAGCAAACCTAATTAACACCCAAAAAACACGAAAAAAGAACTCGCAGAGGACCTATATAAAGACACGAAATTAGGGTTTCTGGCACGGCCGTTCTTTCTCGCTGGTTATTCATCCTCTGGAGCTGAGCTGCTCAACAAAGCTTCCCAACTGGTTCAACCATGGCTGTCGGGTAACCCTTCCTCTCCGTTTCTTCTCTCAATTCTCCCCCCCTTACACTCTCTCACTTTCTCTTCATCTACTTGCAGAAAGAACAAGAGGATTTCCAAAGGAAAGAAGGGAGGCAAAAAGAAGACGTAAGCATTTCCTTCCATTCAATTCAATGTTCTCGTTTCATATCTGGTTTTAGATGATTTCAATTCTTCTCCCATGGTTGATATTGAAAATTTGATTGATTTATTAACTGGGTTGCGTTTCTGCGTGGATCCTTCAGTGTCGACCCGTTTGCAAAGAAGGATTGGTACGATATCAAAGCACCTTCCGTGTTCAATGTCAAGAACGTTGGGAAGACTCTCGTAACTCGCACGCAGGGTACCAAGGTATAGATTCGACGACACTGTAATCGCCTCTTTTCGTATTTTATGTGGGTTTTTGTTATGTACTCGTGTGGGATCGAGTCACTCATTTCGTTGATTATAAGATTCATAGCTCTAGTCGCCCCACGGGGTGGCACAGTGGTTGAAGACTCTTCAAGGTCCCAGGTTCGTGACTCACTTGTGACATTACTCATTCAATGTCTCTGGTATCTTGCTTAGGATGGTCTTGGCTACCCTTGTTTCAAATAAAAAAGATTCATAGCTCTATGAATTTCCAATCTGATTATTACTTATCTGATTTAGGCATTAGAATATTGACCAATGATCTGAAGTAATTTAAGTGAATCGTGTTTTATATTTAGGATGAATGCTGTTAGGTGGGAGAAAGTAATATTCTGGATGTATGATTGTATTTTTTTACTGCTACTTCAATGACTAGTCTTTGCAGTGTGCCAGTGTGGTGCAAAATTATGCTAATAATTGTTATTTTTTCAGATTGCTTCTGAGGGGCTCAAACATAGAGTGTTTGAGGTATCATTGGCTGACCTTCAGGATGACGAGGAGCACGCCTACAGAAAGATTAGATTGAGAGCTGAAGATGTTCAAGGAAGGAATGTTCTGACTAATTTCTGGGTATGGATGGGTTATTTAATGTTTATGGAATTGGACATCAAAGGTTTTAATCATTACAGAACTATTAGTTTCTTCAAGAATGTGTCTTTTCTACGTTTTAGTCATTGTCTAATGAACTATTTTAAACTTGTGAAATTCCTTTGTTTTCAGGGAATGAATTTCACCACTGATAAGTTGAGGTCATTGGTAAGGAAATGGCATACATTGATTGAAGCTCATGTGGATGTTAAGACCACTGATGCTTATACTCTGAGGATGTTCTGCATTGGATTTACCAAGAGACGCCCTAATCAGGTCAAGAGGACCTGTTATGCACAATCCAGTCAGATTAGACAGGTGACTGACTACACACCATCTCTCCTCAAATAATTTTTTTTACTCCTTGTTGAGTTTATTACTGGGTAGGATGATGCTGAATTTAGAAGCTACGGTTGTAATATAAAGCCTTAATGATAACTATCGTCTTAATCCATGGCATGTATGAAATAATTTTTTCTACAATGTTCACATGGAACTGGTAATTCTTTTGTTAGTGCATGGTTTATAGGTGCCATGCAAATGTGTGCCACTTAGAAGTTGACCTCTGACACAGGTGGGCTAATAGTTGGGTGACTTTATTTTATACAACCTTCATGTGAGATCCTTGTGCTTGTAGATCGGTACCTCGTTGGAACTTTTGGATGTTATTGATAGTCAACTTTCCAGTTTTAAAGATGTTGGGAATACAAACAGAGTAGTGTTGAATTTTACATTGGTTAAATAAGGGTAGATATGAGGTTTATAAGTGAAGACTAATATCTCAATTGTTATGAGGTCGTGGGAATTGCCCAAAAACAGTCATGAGAGCCTATTGCCCAAATTGGACAATATCACACCATTGTGGAGATCTGGGTAGTTGTGTTGCGTTGCCCGTTGACAAGAAACTATAGTTCATTTATGTTAATTTGTTACTAAGAGTGGATTTTTATAACCAATGTGTTTGATGTTCAGTACTTCATCAAGTTTTCCGAATTCATTTTCAATTACCTTATCATCTGGATATGGTATTTTACACCATTATGCTTTGTCGATCCATCAGTAGTAGTTGTATAATTACTGAGTGTTTGTTGCACATAACTGAACTCATACCTTTCTCTTTGTCATCCTCCTGTCAATTTGTTGCCGTTTGTTAAATATAGTTTGTGATTACAGATTCGCCGAAAGATGAGGGAGATCATGGTCAACCAGGCAACATCATGTGACCTGAAAGAGTTGGTCCGTAAGTTTATTCCCGAATCAATTGGAAAGGAAATTGAGAAGGCAACATCCAGCATCTACCCTCTGCAAAATGTTTTCATTCGGAAAGTCAAGATCTTGAAAGCTCCCAAGTTCGATCTTGGAAAGTTGATGGAGGTATAACTTTTTGCCTGCTTACTCCCTTTCATTTTCACTCTTTAATTCAAGGATTCATGATCAAATTTGGTTACAATATTTTTCATCATTATGACCAGTTTATCTCTTTCATGACTATTTTATAGGTTCATGGTGATTATTCGGAAGATGTTGGCGTGAAGGTAGATAGGCCAGCTGACGAAGTTGTCGAGGAGGCCACCGAAGTGGTTGGGGCTTGAAAATGGTTCACTTGAATCAACTTTCTTAATTTATGAACTCAGGCTTTTTAATTTTTTTTTATTGCTCCTTTGTTTTAGTTATAGTTGTACTATGTTTTTGTCAAGTTGAGTAATCAGAGATAATCAACGATTTTGACTATGAAAAATAGTTGCTGCTTTTAAGTCGAGTACTATTTCTTTGAACCATTTGAATGCGCTTGGTTAGTGCCGTTTGTTCGAGTTACCATTCTTTCGTAATGTCTTTTGCAATTTACATCGTATTAAATACAAGTCTGACTGCCCAACTTGTGGCACAGTATCAGTAAAATCCCCCTTTTGTAATGGGAACATGAATTACTTTTCTAGTAGAGTCAGTTTTTTTTTTTTTTTTTTTTTTTTTTTTAATTATTTTTTTTGAGTAGAGTTCTAACAATTCAAACCAATGGAACCAACACTAGGGAGAAATTCTCTCTCCAAAAACAAATTCCTCCATCCAGAAAAAATAAATAGTACTCTATTATACGATTGGTTACAAGAATATATATCCTCAATCCCGTAAGACGAGACCAACCAATTAATATATGATGTTGAATTCAATCCAATCTTGAGAGCCACCTTAAATAGAATTAATAACCTTTTTAGTACCAGACTCCAATAGAATCGAGGGAAGCCGAGGGATTGACCTACAAATTTGCTTGAGACCTCCGAAAACTTGACAGACAAGTTCTTCAGCCTCGATCTCCTGCCAACAATCTCTGGTTCTCGCTTTTTATTGTTGGTATCTTTCATCTTTAATGTTTTAACTACTCAAATTTAACACTTCGTTTTAAATCTACATCCAAAACAAGGTGTTCTCTAACTCCTCTACAATAAGTTTACATCCAAACGAATTTTTTGATGCAACTCCTCCATAAAAACATACATCTAAACAAATTATTATCCTAGCTCAATTTTCACAGAATGCTTTTTACCGATTTTCGAGATCGGATATGACCATGGTGTTGAATTACCACCAACCCATTTGATGCCAAAAGGAAAGTTAATATTAGCAATTTAATGCAAATTGTTGAACCTATGTTGAATAAATGCAAATGACAGACAAACACAAAGAAACATCCTACATGTTGTGAGATTCCTAAGAAGAACAACAAACAAACACAAGTAAAAGAATCTCTACATGTTGTTGGACTCCTATTAATGCAGTTGTTTTAAACAAAAGAACAGAACAACAGCAATACGGTTTCTCAAAGTAGTTTAAACAGATAACAACAACTCAAACAAACTTGAAACTAATTGATCTTCAACTACCCTAAACATCAAAGCAACAGAACAAGAAGATCAAACATACTTGCAGCTACACAGTTCCAACAGACAGACAGATTGGCAGTTCTCAAACAACAAGTAGTTATCTTCCAAAGTAGTTGAACAATCAAACAAGCAAAGATCAGTTCAATCTCTAATCATAAGGCTCGTCTTTAAATAAATCTCTTTGTATTAATTGTGGGTGAGATGAAACTCTGAAAAACAAGAGTGAGGTGTAAGTGAATGCTTGTGAGAGTTAAATGTGTTCATGCTTGTGTAATGGGTTCATGCTTGTTGAAAAAAGATTGATGAAGATGTTGTTTACCTCTTGAAGAGTGGATTAGACCTCCGGGTTGAACCACTATAATTCTTGTGTTCATCTCCTTCTTCTTCTCATTCTTCTCATGCTTTATGCCTTCACTTTCTTACTGCTTTAATTTTCTGTTCATTTTACATCCATACAAAAACAAAGAATAGAATTAGATGAAAATGCATGAAACTTTGTGAGAAAAAGAAAGCAATTAAAAAGAGTTCATGAAAATGAACTTATCTCTAAGGCTTCATCATGCAAACTTCACGAACTTGAAGAACTCCATTGAAGCTCCATAGAAGGTTTTGATGAAGCAGCTGCAGATTCTCACCATCAAAGCTGTAAAACAAGCTACAGATGCTTTCAATTTCAAAACCCTAGCAAAAGAAGCTTGATTTCGTAAGAGCTTCGCCAAGAGCTTCAAGCTCTCGGTAAAGATGAGAAATGAAGCTGAAATGATAGGGTTTTGTCTACCTCATCCTTGAGCTGTCCTCTGAATCTCGATCCAGCCACACACGTGTAAGAAGAAGAAAGTTTAGATCATGCATTTGATGGGCCAAGTGAAGGTAAAGCCTAATCTGATCTTTTAATTTTGTACTTGTTATGGGCTTTTAAAATTACAATCTGGTATCAGAGCTTGAAGATCATCTTTGATCATTCAAGATTCAAAGATTTTCATAAGATCTTGAAGTTTACAGTAAAGAGAAAGTATGACAACCACCACTCTTGGTATAGACAAATTCAATGGACAAGGTGATTTCTCACTTTGGTCCAAGAAGATCAAAATCATTTTGATTGCACAGAAGGCACATGAAGCTATTGAAGACCCTAAAGAATTGAAGAAAGTGCTTACAGAAGAAGAGAAGAAAGAAAAAGAAGATGTGGCTACCACAACCATTATGCTTAACCTCTCAGACACTATTTTTCGACAAGTTATGGATGAGAATTGTATCTACAAAGTATGGAAGAAGCTGCAAGATCTGTTTGATAAAAAAGACCTACCTAACAAGCTGTACACAAGAGAAAGACTATTCTCTTTCAAAATGAATCCTTCAAAGAGCCTAACCGACAACCTAGATGAATTCAAAAAGCTGACTTATGAATTCAATAGTCAGAGGAGAAGCTAGGACCTGAAAATGAAGCTGCCATTTTGATTAACTCTATACATGATGCCTATAAAGAAGTTATAACAACCATGAAATATGGCAGGGACAATGTCACCATTGACAATGTCATTAAAGTACTCAAATACATGAATTTGGAGATTAAAACAGATCATAAGAGTGGTGGAGGTGCTGAATTGCTTTTTACTAAAGGCAAAAACTATTCTAAGAAGTTCAAGTCTTCTAAGAGCAACTACAAGTCCTATAAGGACAAGCCTAGTCTCAAATGATTTCTCTGCCATAGAGAATGACATTTCAAAAGGGATTTTCCGGAGAGAAATGATGACTACTATAGAAAAGACTCCTACAACATGAAAGGTTCTAACTACAAGAAGAGTCAATTTCACAAGAAGTCTTCAAACAACAAAAGGGATTGCCATCATCAAAAGGAACATGGTTCAGGAGATGCATCAATTGGAGAAAGCTCCTACAAATATATCGAGGTGCTGGTTACTACAAACAACAAGACCATGGAATGTGAGGAAAAGGGAGACTGGGTCTTGGACTCAGGATGTACCTATCACATGACCTCCAATAAAGAATGGTTTATGGACTACAAACCATGGGAGGGGGATTCCGTATTCATGGGAGACAATCACACTTGTGTAGTGATTGAAATTGGCTCGGTCCTTCTCAAACTCAAAGACAACAAGGAGGTTCTACTAAAGAAGGTGAGACATGTTCCTAAGCTAAGGAGAAACCTTATCTCTTTAGGTATGCTAGATGAGGCAGGATGTACCTATGTTGGTAAAAATGGTTCTATTCAAATCATGAAGAATGACAAGCTGGTCCTAATTGGAGAAAAGCTAAATGGGCTATATTTTGTGAAAAATGTGAGCATCCCCAAATATGCCATAATCTCAGAATCTTCTAAGGAAGATGAGATAGAACTTTGGCATAGAAGGCGAATTTCTCACATTAGTGAGAAATGACTATAAGAACTCATGAGGCAAGACTTGATTCTAACCAAGGGATCAAAGAGATTGAGGTTCTGTGAAACTTGTATCATAGGCCCCTAAGAGGATGAAGTTTACAAAGGGGGACCATTTTTCAAAGGGCATTCTACACTACATACATGCTGATTTGTGGAGGCCTGCCCAAACTCCTTCATGGAGTGGATCAAAGTATTTTCTATCTCTAATTGATGACTATTCTAGAAAGGTTTGGACTTATTTGCTAAAATCTAAGGATCAAACTTTTTATAGGTTTATAGATTGGAAAACTAAGATTGAATTGCAATCTAATGAAATGGTGAAATATCTTAGAACAAATAATGGACTAGAGTTTCTAAGCCATGACTTTAACTCTTTTTGTGATAAATATGGAATCACTAGACATAATTCCACACCCTACACTCCACAACAAAATGGTGTTGCTTAAAGGATGAATATGACACTTATGGAAAAAGGTGAGGTGCATGCTTTCTGAAGCTAAGCTTCCTGATATTTTTTGGGTTGAGGCACTAGCTACTGCTACCTATACTATCAATAGAAGCCCTAGTGTTGCTATTGATATGAATACACCTCATGAGAAGTGGTACAACACTCCTCCTAATTTGACAAATTTGAAAAGTTTGTGGATGTGTAGCCTATGTTCATAAGAAACAGGGGAAGCTGTATCCTAAAGCTCTCAAATGCATGTTTATTGGCTATCCTGAAGGAACCAAAGGTTACAAACTTTGGAACTTCAATGAAAACAAATGCATAGTGAGCAGAGACATTGTATTCAAAGAAAATGAGCTCTATATGAGCACACTGAAGCTGAAGAAACCTCTAAGGAAGACAGACTTGATGGAGAACGACTTGGTTCTCAGGTGGAGCTACACACCAACATTGGTCCTTCAAATCATAGACCTCCTAACCAAGGAGGTGGAGATTCTGAAGACTTTGAAAAATATGACACTAGTGAAGAGATTGAAATTCCTACTTCACAAGTTGACCCTTCAACTTGTACATACACTAGAACAAGACCTACGAGAGAGATTAAACTGCTAGCTAGATATGCAAACTGTGTGACCAGTGAACACTATGAAGAAGAGCCTCAAGACTATGAAGATGTGCTTAAGAGCACAGACAATAACAGTTGGTTTATGACAATGAAAAGTGAGATCAGCTCACTCTACAAGAACAAGACTTGGGTTCTAATGGAACTACCCTTAAATAAGAAATCCATTCCCTGTAAATGGATTTTCAAAAAGAAGTCAATTGGACTTGATGAAGAAATAAAGTTTAAAGCTAGGTTAGTTGTCAAATGCTTTAAACAAAATGAGGGCATAAACTACAATGAGATTTTCTCTCCTGTGGTCAAACACACCTCAATAAGAATATTGCTAGCTATTGTTGCTTGCGAGAATCTAGAGCTAGAACAGATGGATGTAACCACTGCATTTCTACATGGAAGGCTAGAAGAAGAAATCTACATGGATCAACCTAAAGGCTTTATCAAGGAAAGCAAGAAGAACCTAGTGTGCAAGCTGGACAGATCTCTCTATGGTAATGAAGAGAGTTTTTGTTACACACTTATGGGCTTTTCGCCTTCAACTTATTAGTTTTAAGATTATTATGTTTTTTGTGTTGGGTCGTTGAATAAATTGTTGTCCATATGTGTGTTGTCGGCGTGTTCATAGAAGGAGTTGGTGGATAAAGGTTAGTCTTATCAAGAGTCTTACTGGGTTTTCTCGTGAGAAAGGTCTAGTCCTTATATGAACTCGATGTTATTTCTGGCTACCTTGGTGGGGTAGTCTACTTTTGTGGAATTGATGTGTGTTGGATTATCCCAAAAGGTCTTTCAAAAATCAACTTTGAAAGTGTTTAATATGACTTATCGATCTAATTTTTTTTAAGTTTTGTTCCTTATTGAATGTTCAGATCGTTATACGTATTACGTAAGGTTTCTTTATAAAGCATATCTAAAAGGTTTCTACCTTTGATGCATGGTTCCTTCTTCTTATTATCTCTTTTTTTTTGTTAGTCACAACTTGAGATGTTGGTCGAGTCCAAGCCAGTTCTCAAAGGCGTTCTCCCTTTTGTTTGGTTTACTATCTTACCAACACGATAACTACTTATTTTGAAAGAAAAAAAAACTTGAAATACAACTTTTTTAAAACCTAAAAGAACCACATCTTTTTAGATAACAACAATTAAAAGGGAAGAGTTTTAATTTATGATCTCTTCATCATTTAGTGTTCACTCATGTCGCTAAAGAAAAAAAACATAATTAAATTATAACTATCTGAAAAATTATAAATACTAAACAAACAAAAATTAATGATGTGTTGATTTCGTTCACGGATTATAATTCAATAGACGATCACAAATTCAATAGTATAAATTGATATTTAACTTTTTTCTTATTTAAGTAAATTGAATTTGTGATCCCATCCCGAACTTAAAAAAAAAAACTAAAATGACCATTTAACCTAAATTTATGAATAAATTAGTATTATTAGTCATGGAGTATAAAGGCTAAACTTGTAACTTGGACAAAAACGGGAGGGAAGCAAACCTAATTAACACCCAAAAAACACGAAAAAAGAACTCGCAGAGGACCTATATAAAGACACGAAATTAGGGTTTCTGGCACGGCCGTTCTTTCTCGCTGGTTATTCATCCTCTGGAGCTGAGCTGCTCAACAAAGCTTCCCAACTGGTTCAACCATGGCTGTCGGGTAACCCTTCCTCTCCGTTTCTTCTCTCAGTTCTCCCCCCTTTACACTCTCTCACTTTCTCTTCATCTACTTGCAGAAAGAACAAGAGGATTTCCAAAGGAAAGAAGGGAGGCAAGAAGAAGACGTAAGCATTTCCTTCCATTCAATTCAATGTTCTCGTTCATATCTGGTTTTAGATGATTTCAATTCTTCGCTCATGGTTGATATTGAAAATTTGATTGATTTATTAACTGGGTTGCGTTTCTGCGTGGATCCTTCAGTGTCGACCCGTTTGCAAAGAAGGATTGGTACGATATCAAAGCACCTTCCGTGTTCAATGTCAAGAACGTTGGGAAGACTCTCGTTACTCGCACGCAGGGTACCAAGGTATAGATTCGACGACACTGTAATCGCCTCTGTTCGTATTTTATGTGGGTTTTTGTTAGTCACTCATTTTGTTGATTATATGATGAATTTCCAATCTGAGTATTACTTATCTGATTTAGGCATTATAATCTCGATCAATGAACTGAAGAAATTTAAGTGTATCGTGTTTTATCTTTTGGACGAATGCTGTTAGGTGGCAGAAAGTAATATTCTGGATGTATGGTTGTATTTGTTTATTGCTACTTCAATGATTGGTCTTTGCAGTATGCCAGTGTGGTGCAAAATTATGCTAATATTTGTTATTTCTACAGATTGCTTCTGAGGGGCTCAAACATAGAGTGTTCGAGGTATCATTGGCTGACCTTCAGGACGACGAGGAGCACGCCTACAGAAAGATCAGATTGAGAGCTGAAGATGTTCAAGGAAGAAATGTTCTGACTAATTTCTGGGTATGAATGGGTTATTTTATGGAATTGGATATTGAACTATTAGAGTCTTTAAGAATGCGTCTTTTCCACGTTTTAGTCATTGTCTATTGAATTGAACTATTTTAAACTCGTGAATTTCCTTTGTTTTTAGGGAATGAATTTCACCACTGATAAATTGAGGTCATTGGTAAGGAAATGGCATACATTGATTGAAGCTCATGTGGATGTTAAGACCACTGACGCTTATACTCTGAGGATGTTCTGCATTGGATTTACCAAGAGACGCCCTAATCAGGTCAAGAGGACCTGTTATGCACAATCCAGTCAGATTAGACAGGTGACTGACTACACACCATCTCTCCTCAAATAATTTTTTTTACTCCTTGTTGAGTTTATTACTGGGTAGGATGATGCTGAATTTAGAAGCTACGGTTGTAATATAAAGCCTTAATGATAACTATCATCTTAATCCATGGCATGTATGAAATAATTTTTTCTACAATGTTCACTTGGAACTGGTAATTCTTTTGTTAGTGCATGGTTTATAGGTGCCATGCAGATGTGTGCCATTTAGAAGTTGACCTCTGACACAAGTGGGCTAATAGTTGGGTGGCTTTATTGTATATAACCTTTATGTGAGATCCTTGTGCTTGTAGATCGGTACCTCGTAACTTTTGGATGTTATTTATAATCAAGTTTCTAGTTCTAAAGATGTTGGGAATACAAACAAAGTGGTGTAGAATGTTACATTGGTTAAATAAGGGGTAGATTTTGGGGTCCCCAAGGGGAAGCAGTGTGGTTGAAGGCTTGGGCTTTGAAGGTATGCTCCCTTCAAGGTCTCAGGTTTGAAACTCACCTGAGACATACTCCTTCGATGTCTAGTGCCTGGCCTAGGGACTGGCGTGGTTGCCTTGTTTAAAAAAAATAGGTAGATTTTGGGTTTATAAGCGAAGACAAATATCTGAATTGGTATGAGGTCTTATGGGAATTGCCGAAAAACAAAGCTATGAGAGCCTATGCCCAAAATAGACAATATCACATCATTGTGGAGTTCCAGGTAGATGTGTTGACAAAAAACTACTTTCTCTTTTACCTTAGTTCTGTATGCACAAACAATAGTTCATTTATGTTAATTTGTTACTAAGAGTGGATTTTTATGACCAATATGTTTGATGTTTAGTACTTCATCAAGTTTTCTGAATTCATTTTTTTTTATATCCGTGACTGTTCGAGCCAGCTTGTGCGCACCTCGACTAATGTCATAGGACATACTGCCTAACTCTACAATATTTGGATGCCAAGGAAACTCGTAGGAAATTAATTTCTAGGTAGGTGGCCACCATGGGGTTTGAATTCATTTTCAATTACCTAATTACCTTATCGTCTTGATATGGTATTTTACACCATTATGTTTTGTCGATCCATCCGTAGTAGTTGTATAATTACTGAGGGTTTGTTGCACATCACTGAACATGAACCTTTCTCTTTGTCATCCTCCTGTCAATTTGTTGCCGTTTGATAAATATAGTTTGCTATTACAGATTCGCCGAAAGATGAGGGAGATCATGGCTAACCAGGCAACATCATGTGACCTGAAAGAGTTGGTCCGTAAGTTTATTCCCGAATCAATTGGAAAGGAAATTGAGAAGGCAACATCCAGCATCTACCCTCTGCAAAATGTTTTCATTCGGAAGGTCAAGATCTTGAAAGCTCCCAAGTTCGATCTTGGAAAGTTGATGGAGGTATATAACTTTTTGCTCGCTTACTCCCTTTCATTTTCACTCTTTAATTCAAGGATTCATGATCAAATCTGGTTACAATATTTTTCATCATTATGACCAACTCTTTCATGACTATTTTATAGGTTCATGGTGATTATTCGGAAGATGTTGGCGTGAAGGTAGATAGGCCAGCTGATCAAGTTGTCGAGGAGGCCACCGAAGTTGTTGGGGCTTGAAAATGTGGTTTTTTTAATTTATTT
The DNA here is from genome assembly GCA_037832685.1 of Sicyos baderoa. Taxonomy (NCBI): domain Eukaryota; kingdom Viridiplantae; phylum Streptophyta; class Magnoliopsida; order Cucurbitales; family Cucurbitaceae; genus Sicyos; species Sicyos baderoa. The sequence continues at coordinate 2,675,140 of JBBMEF010000021.1, read as the reverse complement.
TATAGGTTCACTTGAATCAACTTTCTTAATTTATGAACTGTGGTTTTTTTTTTTTTTTTTTTTTTATTGCCCCTTTGTTTTATTTATAGTTGTACTATGTTTTTGCCAAGTTGAGAAATCAGAGATAATCAACGATTTTGACTATGGAAAATAGTTGCTGCTTTTGAATCAAGTATTATTTCTTTGAACCATTTGAATGCGCTTGGTCAGTTTTGTATTACCTTGCTAGTAGATTCAGTTTTGTATTCTATGACCAGTTATGATTTTTATTTTATTTTTTATTTTTATTTTTTAATTTATGGAATAGAGTTCTATCAATTCAAAGGAGTAAAACATTTTTGTGGGTCTAATATAAAATTTAAGGTTTTGAATTCAATTTTGAATAAGGTTTCTCTCTTTTTATTGTTTGTATATTTTCTCTTTAATCATCATGGAGTGGCTCAATTGGTCATAGGGTGCTTTGGGGTACATAAAGTGATGAGTTCAATCTAGGTGACCATTTATCTAGGAATTATTTTTTTATGGACTTTTTTGACATCCAAATGTTGCAGAGTTAGGTAGTATGCTCCATAACATTAGCTGAAGTGCACGAAGTTAGCCAGATAGTCAAAGATATAAAAGAAAAAAAGAATTATCTTTAATGAGTGCTGGCTCGGTGATTATCTACAATCCTGTTATATTTTTTCTCCTTTGAAATTAACCCTTAGACAAACATATGGATCTAAAGTCATAAATAATATTGCAAGTTTTGTGAGGATGAGATAGAGTAATACTTAGATAAGGGTGGGTAAGTATTTCAAAATACTTATCCACTTTTGAGCCACATATTTTCATTTTTTTAAAAAAATTGGCTTTAATTGATGGAGAGAGAAATATTAAAGTAGAGAAAAAGTAAAAAATATTTGGTTGTAAAGGTGTATAAGTATTTCCAAAATACTTATCCACCCTATTACTCGATGAGATATAGTTGAAACAAATAAGAAAGTTTCAGAGTATTTTCACTACACTGAAAATCCAAAATCAAAACCTCATCCTTTGGCCACAAGTGCTCGTTGGAACTTGGAAGTTTGATTCATGCAACTTTTCTTGGAGCAGCCTACGTTTTCTGAACAAGAAAATGTTCAACTTTTTGTAGAGTTTAGGCTGTTGAATAGCGAGTGATAATAATGCAACACTACCCCAGCTCTTGACTGGAAATAAAACACACTTCTATGGAACCGAAGAGAACTTCGGTTCCTAAAAACGAAGAACTTCGTAATCGAATGTCTTGACGGGTTGGAGACTTGTACTTAAAACCTAGCTCTCAATCTTCCTCATTTCTTCTAGTACTGTTCATCTTCTCAGGTACCAGCAACCCATCCTACTGCTTCAAATGAAAGTATGTTAAAAGATTTTCTGGTTGATTTGCTGGGCTCATCTTCAGTTTCTTCTGAACCAAATTTTGTTTACTTTCAAATCATTCCTCATTCCTTTAACTGCTAAAGCAAAGAACTACCATCAATATGATTGAACTATCAAATGTCACAAGTTTCACCAAAGGATGACATACACAAAATGTATTTACCAACTTTACCTGTTGTTTGGCTGAGGTTGCTAGTAATTGTACATTTCAGGCCAAAACAAAATCACCAGCATCATGATCATGATCATCATTTCCCAACTCTTCATGAGTCCACTGTTTTAGTTACATTTTGACAAACTATTCATTTGCATGAAGAAAGCGATCGAATGCCGAAACCATAGTGTAACTTGCAGTCAAGTACAGCATGGGTGTTTCCATTTGAGATGAACCACTGTGGTTCTGGATATCCCATTACAATTCCAACATTTTAACACCTAACAAGAAGAGTAAACACAAGTAAGGAAGAGAAGTAAGCAAAAGGCAAACCAGCATTTGAAGCAAAGACTGAGACTGAACCTCCTGCTTTCTGGAAAAGAAAGTTCTATTATTCACCATCATGGCTGTATTATGGTCTATAACTTCAAAGGATATGGACCGAATCGACTCATGATTTTCCTGGCATTTAAAGAAAAGTACCCTGCTTTCAAATTCAAAATTGAGATTCACCAAGCCAGACATAATAACATATTATGCCAATTGCCTACATCAGGCAAGATGAGGGTTAGAACAGAAAAATCGACAATAATACGCCCGAAATTCTTTACCGAACATTGTTGCTTTTCTGTAGTCGGTTTGGCGAAGAGGAAGAACTTTCACAGTTGGTTTCTGCAGGAAAAAGATTGTGCTGAGATAAACTTAGGCCTCTTACAATAATGGATCTTTGTAATTGTAAAAGTTCAGATGAGACAGAGTTTGCTTACATAAACACCAGTTCATGCCATAGACTCTTTCAGCAAAAGTTCAGTTCAGTATATCCATGAGAGTATGATAGGAGCTCCTCCACATCAATCTTGGAACTAGAACTCATGCTTTTCTTTGGTTGTCCATGAGTTGACTCGACCTCAGCACAAAATATGCCATAAACAGGTCTATGATCTGAAAATCGGGACTCACCCCGAACATATGATAACTGCTGGAGGCCTTCTCCATACCACAAAATCCGATCACACCTTCAAATACAAAATCAGAAGACAAATGTAAGAAGTCTGGGAGGTTGGTCTGACTCTTGTTGCACCAAAATTGCAAATGAGTTTCTTTCTTGAGATCTAAATAGATTTAAACAGATATGCTCATTTTGCTTGAGATATGTTCTTACCAAGCTGGAGTCCTACGTTTCTCCTTCCAGTACAAACCGTCCCCGGAGTACTGGTCCGAATTATTTGAGTATTTGTAAGTGGGTGGAAAATATATATTGCCTTCGTTCCATCCAACGAAAACTCGGCCATAATTCTGCTCATTACGTAACTGCAAGAAGGGAATAATTAAAAGGGAAAGAACAAAGCATTTAGAATGCAAAACTACATGTCACAGGAATAGGAAGGATCACAAACATGCCTGATCATTCTCAAGCAATACTCTCCAATTTTGCATTTCAACAAGTGCCTTGGCCGAGCGGTGAGAAAGAGAAATTCGGTAATTTAAATCCCCGAGCCAGATGATTCGACTGGAAGATCAACTCGTAGTTAGATAGTTTAAGACAGTGCCAGTAGACCAATAAAGAGCATCAAATTTAAATAGTGCATCCAAATGAACTAACCTAAAATGTATTAGGCATGCCATTGTCTCAAATTGTTAACATATGTAGGTTTTGTCTATTCCATTTTCAATTCTCAGCCTTATCTAACTGCAAGTGATAACAAGATAACTAAACACTGGAGAGTAAGGATCTTACTCATGCTCAAGAATTGTTTGAAGGGACTTCTGATGAGGCAAGCCTCGATCACACCGAAACCTAGTCTTCTTCAGAATCTCCATCACATCAGAATTCCTTCTTAACTCATCACCTTGTTTCTGTCCTGAGGTTAAGTGACTACAGATGAAGCAAAAGCTTGTTTGATGCAAAGTCATACTGATCGAAATTGATCCCTATAGTAAAACATACACTAAGTTAATACCAACAAGATTATTTTATACTTCTGATACGTGATAACCATAAAGCGATGCAAAATACAGTAACTATGAAAACTGATACCTTATTTCCTAAGTAACCCATCAGTCCTCTACCAACACAAGATACTTTCATGTTGCGTATGCGATCCTTCAATTCACTCCGGACCCATATTGTGAGAAAAATGCCAACCATTTGTTTATTGGCAACCAAACAATACTGTGAGCGCCCGAACATTCTGTGTTTGTCTTCATTGGATGTAGACCCACCATATAATTGTGGTGATAATAAGATATCACTTGAAAAATCGCCATGGCATCCATCATCTTCGGATGAACCCCATTTGGTATAGTCACTTGGCCTTGAATCATTGCTTGGCCTACAATAATCACTCTGCCTGGTATAGTTGCTGAGCCTGTGTCCCCATCTGAAACTGGACTCATAGTCACTAGGCCTGTGATCAAAGGTCAGATGATTAGAGATGCTGAATCTTCTACCAAGTTGAGGGAGTGCAGTTGACGGGTCGTTAGATGATCTAAAGCTATTAGTTGTGTGAAAGGATCGACGAAGAAAGTAAGATGAGTTCTTGAGCCTCAACGATTCCTCAATATCGTCGCCTAATTCTACGACTGGCTCATGTGTGGAAGATGACATGTAGCACCCTTTAGCTCCACTTGTTCCAGGAAGATTATTTAGTGTTTTCCCAATGAGGGTTAACCATTTTCTGGCAGGACCGCTATCCTCTGCGCCGAACACATTACCAGCATTCAGTGGTACTATCTCTTGAAATCTGAAGGGCAATGTAGAAGATAATTTTTTTTTAATTTTTGTTCCTTTAAACAAATGCAGGAGTGCTTCAGGCTAGTTTATGTGCGTCATAAATCATGACCTCGTGATAATTTGAATTCGATTTTAAAAAATTCAAGAACTAAAACTAAAAAATGTGGCAGAAAACACACTTAGATGTATCGAATCAACTCATACCCAAGTACATAAATGTCTGCAGGAGCTGAGGTATGAAGCCAGTCTTCTAAACTTAGATTACTAGGAGGGTATCTGCCACCAACATTCCATGTAGCAACAAAAATGCTGCTCCCAGAACAAACAAAGATGTTGTAGTAGTTAAATTACAGATCAACAAAAACGTGCAATGAGAAACTTATGCTATAAAAAAGAAAGAGTTTAACACCTATAGTTCTGTACATCGACGATACGAGGATTGTCAATATTCATATGTCCATGCTGGCTATTCTCTATGCCCTTACTAGATCTATCTGTTGAGAAAGATAGACAGAGAAAAAGGGCAAATCAATACAAGCATTTAGAAAGCAGATTGGTCTAAAATAAAATGACAGATTGGTTAACTGAACCGCTAGTTCTGTATTCAACATCATCTCCCGAGACATGGACGACACTGTTTGCACAGTAACCTTGTACTGAATCAACTTCTAACACCTATAAGCTCATTTCTACAACTAGCAGATATCACAATCTCTCATTTGGTTTCATAAGAACGTGTCAATCTTGAACTAGAGATTCATAAATAATGGAAATCAAGAGAAACAAGAAACCATCAAGGATGAAGCAGTGTAATTATATGTCCAAACATGATTCTTACTCAGCTCCAATCATACGTTTGAATTTGAGATTCAACATATCTACCAAGATAAGTATGAGATTATATTGCAACTGTAACATTGGAGGAGAAATATCTCTGATCCCAAACTAACAAAATCTTCCACTAGATATTGAAACTATGGAGAAGGAAGGTGTTTGACATTCACCTCCATAAACACCATGATCTGCCTGGCAATCCCCACTTCCACTTTTACTCTTGATATTGAACCATTTTGTAACCATCTTCTTGGACCATGAAAGCTGTATCAAACAGTTAAAAAGAAACAAAAATCAATTTCCCATCAGAGAAAAGACTTGTTTTGAGTAGAAAAAAAAGTGAAACACCTTGCTTTTGTTTGAGTTCCCATTGCTCATTGTTTCTTTGCTTACTTCATTCAGCCTCCCCTGTTTTCATTTGGGACTCTCTCTAGGTTAAGTCAAAAGAAAGAGAGAAATAGAGAGAGCCCAAGTGAGGTTTGAAGTTCAATACAATGACATGCAATCCAACCAAGCTTCCCTGTTTAGCAAACTCAATAAAAGACCAATAGAAGAAGAAAATGACAAAGGCAATGGCAATGGCAATGGCATTTCCTCAAACAGAAAAGGGGGAGAGAAAGTGAAAACAAACTTGGAGGCATAAGAAGCAAACAACCCAGATTCTGAATCAGAAGAAAAAAAAACAATGCTGTAAAAAAAGAGAAGAAAAAAGAGGGAAACAAGGCCACTCCTAAAAAACCCTCAAAGTACAAAGTTGAACAGTATAGAGTGCAGAAAGAGAGAAATAAAAAAAGGTTTTAAGTCTTAAAGAAAGGGAAAATAGTAGGGATCTCTTTATTCATAGCCATAGAAATCAAATTTCAACCTCAGTGGTCCAGTGAAGTGAAGGTGAGTTTGCACCTATCTTCTCCTTCTCCTTCTCCTTCTTCTTCTTCCCATTATGGTCCACCAAAACCAGTTGCAAAAGGCACAAGCCCAAACCTTTCTCTTCAATATGGGGTACCCACTTAACAATTCCATTGTACATTGACCAATCCCTCCTTTTTTAACCTTCCCCATTTGGGGTTCTCTCAAATTTCACTCTTTTCTGTGCCTTCATTTCAATACAAGAATACCCTCTTGAAAGCTACTCAAGCAAAGATGAATAATGAAAAGAAAAAAAACTGCCTTTGCATCTCAGAACCCATCATTAATTTCTTGATTATGGCAATTTAATATGATAGATTAAGGTTTGGAAGTAAAAAACAAACAAAAAGAGTGAAAAAAGTTTCAATTTTTTAATGAGAAAGAGAAAGAGAAAGAGAAAGAGGGTTGAATGGGTTTTGATGGACTGTTGTTGGCATTGATATCATCAAAAAAGGCTGTCCCTTTCCTTATGGGTTTATTCCTAAGGCTCATAATTATTGAGCCTTATCAGTGGTCAATTCAGTTAGAGCAAAACTTGAAAATCTGACGACAAAATTTAGTGAGCTGATAGTGGAACATTCCAATGCTGGGTCACCATAATAAATATATACTCATCAACTCAGCAACCAGTATTATTAATATGGAGATTCCTGCTCATCTGCTTTTTTCAAAAGTCACATTTGCATTTATTCTAGTAATGCATATCAATCTAAGGAAAGTGACCCTGATCCATTGAATTATGCTCGAAAAGATGTGAGAGCAATACGTAAAGGGCATTTGGAGTATGCATTTGGCTTAAATTAGAAAAAAACGCGAACTTGAATAGTAGCTCGTTTTTTATAGTCTCAATACAATCTTTCTTAAACACTCATTAAGTTAGATGTCGAAACTATACATCAAATGAGATAAAAAAAAAAAAGAAAAGAGAAAAGAAGTTGATAACAGGTAAAAAAAAATATTTGAGAAAGTAAATTTAACTTGACATTAATAGACACGTATTCATTGTATTATATGAAAAACACGAAAGTGACATTGAGGAGAAAATTCTCGTGTTTAGCTTTGATTGGTGAACACTTGAATAGTAGCTAGGTAGTCAAGTCTCTAAACACTATCTTGCTAAGTTTAGATTTCTAGTACGTGGTGTCATAGTAAACAAATTTCCACTAAGAAATAAAAGCAAATGGAAAAGTGGAATTTTTTATATGAATATGAATTCAAATTTTTTAAAGTGGTTCTGACTTGAAAAATTAGACACTCACGTTGGGTTGTGTAATGAGTGGATCTCCATTGTTTTCATATCAAGAGAGGATGTCTAATCAACACAAAATGATTGATTTTGTTTATTAAAAAATGGAAAAAAAAAACTTTTTTCTATTTATTTCATAACTTTGTTTCAGTGTTGAGATAATTATTTGAAAAATGCAGAACAAAGAGAAAAAGAAAAAGAGTTTGTTGAACAGCAACTCAAAAAGGAAGGACCATGTCAAGTGAATAATCACATCAAGTAAAAGAAGAATTGGGCCATGGTTGGGCAACTAAAGAAGAATCCACCTCACTATTCCTCTTTTTTGTTTGCCTTTCAAAATGAGAAATAATGCATCATTTCCATGAAATAATAGAATCTGAAATATAATGATGCTTTTGTCCTACCCATTCAAAATCTTAAAAAAACTGTTTTGATATGGCTGTTTGAATCTCAAGAATTGGATTTCTCCAACATAGAATCACATTTGATTAAAGTAATCATATATTCATAAGTTTCTCATTTACATGCAAATTATACTTGCACCAGACATAGAGCAATCAAAATGATATTTGTCACAGAACCCGACAACATAAGCTCTTATTCTTCACACTTACAGAATCTAAATCCAAATCCTATTGATATAATCTGACAGCAATTGAGCTGTTGCTTTTGTCTTCAAGCATATGGGCTTCTGTTTTTCCCTCACTGGTTTTTGAGGCAGAATTTTTGCATTTGGTGGTTTGCAATTGAATCATCGATCACTATCAGTATCAAAATTATTGCATCTTGAAAACTCTAGTGAGATCATAGTCTGAAAAAAAGAAAAAAAAAGATTCTTTAGTATAAAATCACACCCAACAACAAACCTTATCTTCAGATTAAATAATTACACAACAAACCTTATCAAGATTCAAGTACTCTAAACCATATTGTTTTTAGTATCAGTAAACATAGGGAACTTCTTCAGTTTTCTTATGTTATGAGCAACTCCCTCTCTTCGATATTTACGAAACTAATCTCATCTCGTAATCTCCCGACTCACCGGTTCAACCGTTAGAACGGTCCATTTTCACACCCCTAATCTCTGAAAAGTCAGAGGCGAAGATAAGCGGACACTGCCACCCAAATCATAGACCCGATTCCTCGAAACACTAAACTTCTACGACGGTTTCTATCTCTAGCACAACAACCAGGATTCAGAGAGCAACTGAAATTGGATTACAGAACATACCAGAGCTTGTAAATAGAGGGAAACAGCTCAAAAAGATTTATGAGAAAGTGCTTTTGCTATGCCTCTGATTGTGTTTGGAGTTGTCCTGCAACACCCACCAAACAGAGAGGCTCCAGCTTCCTTCCACTTTCTCACATATGACACAAAGTCTTCCCCTACCATTCCATCACATTTCTGCAAAGATAAAAAGCAGTGAATAAATTGCTCAGAGGAGAAACAGTACAAAAAGAGGTGGTGTCTAATCTAGGGAAAGGATGGGGAACGGGGCCCGGGGAACCCGACCGTCAACCGTTTGTTTGCTCGTTGGTGTACATCGATACGAGGGAACGAAATCATGATGTTAAAGAGGTAGAAAACTCACCAACCACTGTTTGATCTCACCATCATAAGTCTCCCCACTGTTTGGGTAAATCACTATGGGTTTGCAAGTGACCTGCCAATTAAATAACCAAATTCATTTAGAATATAAACAAACATTTGATCATTATTTGGATGCTTGCTATGTTGTTTTGTGCCCATTAGTCTTGTATTGAGCCTTAGCAGAAGCCCTTGAAAGTGAAGGATCAACTATGGCTTAGTACTCTTTTTTTAGGGAGCATCTATACATATCTAGAGTGAATAGTGCCATGACCAAATTTATAGCAACAAATCTTGACATTGTCCATGAAGAGGTGGTGTATTGAATTCATTTCAGCAGAGCACACAAAAATTCTCAATCATTAAATTATGTCTATGACATTTGTGGGCAGGTCTGATTTGGGTCTATTTTGAACTTCATTATATTTTTTCATACTTTATATGATAAAGTTATGCCAACTTTAAGACTCCTAAACAGAACTCTTGCAAGCTCTAAGGTCATTGAAGGGTATTATTGGAATTTACCTGCTGAATCGACGAGATTAGTCCATGAATGTATCTGGGAGGAGTACAGTTGATTCCAACAGCAACAACCTGGTTTGAAGCATCTGCAATGGAGGCACAGTCAGATATTGAATCCCCACTAACCACATTGATTCCATCCTTGGAGTTGAAAGAAAACCAAGCAGGAATTTCAATGCCCTCCTCATCAAGAAGATCAGCATATGCCTGAAAATTCCACATAAGCAGCATTATGAATTAAAGTTGGAATCTTGCCAAGGCAACTGATAAATGTGAACTAGTTTCCAACAGAGTTTTATGTTTTCGTACTTGAGCTTCCAACTTGTTTGGAATTGTCTCGAACGCGATTAAGTCGGCACCTGCATTGGCCAAAATCTGCACTCTTCTCCGGTGAAAGTCTTTCAGCGTTTCTATAGTGATTGAATCTCCATACTGCCCACTGTAAGAATAAACGACGCGACCCGACCGTGCAAAAACAGTTATAAACTAGTTGATATGAATTATATGACAACTGTTACAACTTACAAGTCCAACTTGAATCAGGTATACAAGATTATGCTTAGATTTTTCCCACCTGTATTCAGATCCATCAGCCAAATAAGCACCATAGCTGCCAACCGAGGCGGCTACTAGAATTGGCCTCCTCGGACCCCCTTCGCTTCCAGTAAAGTCCCACGAATCTTTTGTACATCGTTCGAGATAGATATCACGTGCTTCAAGCGCAATTTCAACGCTTTTCCTTAGCAACTCTTCACTCTGAACTGTAGAAAATCCTTTAGCCACAAAACCTTGAATTGTAGCCTGCATACATTGAAACCATGGATTTCTAACAACAGCCAGAAATAAACCTAAGGATTTTGGATCTTATAGTGATAGTGATACTGAAGGAATCTAATACTGTGACAAGAATTTAAACAATTAGAAGCTAGAAAATGGTTTTATTTTTATTAGAACAGTGAAATAGGGGTGGTGAAAATAACCTGATAAGATGCTGTGGAAATGATATTGGCCCCAGCATCAAGGTAGTCTAAATGTACCTGTCAATTTTAAGCTGCAGATTAGCAGATGATGATGAAATATTTTCCTATACTATACTGTATACACAAACATGTAACATGTAACATATTAAAAGGATTATGTTCACATAAACATGTGATTAAGGGTCAATTAACCACAATAATCATGTTTTTTTTTTCTCCTTACAACTTGTTGATCCTAGCAAAAGACTAATAATGATTTGCAAATACAATTTACATTCAAATAATAATGAAAACAAGTCAGCTTTAAAAGTAATGAACCCAAATAATTTATTTTATTTTATTTTATTTTATTTTTAAAGCAATTAGATTGTGTTCTTAATTCGACAACAAATTTTCTATTTCTTTTTCTGAAGGATGTGGTGGTGGAGACGATCAGGTTAAAGTGGGCCATTTCGTTGTCACACTTGAGCCTACGACAAATATAGCTAAATTCAAAAAATAATTATATAAATGGTCGTTTTTTTTTAAAAAAAAAGCAACCATATTAGTAGAAATCATAGATATTAGTAGAAATGAGTATTAATAATAGAATATTGAAACGTATTAATGATTATGGATATAAATATTTTAAAATTTAACTTGTAATTATTTTGTTATAATAACTAATCAATTATAAGGGAATTTGTCTTCCATACCAACTTTAGAACTCCCAATTATAATTTTATCAAAAGTTCTTTTATACCAACTTCTCCTTTATTTTTTTCAAAATTCATTTTATGCCCTTTCTCATACACGATATTCTTCTCTGGCATATTCTTCGACTTCTTCCCATTTATGTTCGATTTCTTCAACGACTTCTTGTTCGATGTTTGATTTCGTTCGATTTCTTCAGCGACTTCTTGTTCGATTTCTTCTGCGACTTCGTCTTCTTCAATCCTTCTTATTCGATTTCTTCTTCTTGATTGTTGGAAGAGAAACGAACAGAAAATCAGTCTATGTTAAGTTTGGGAACAGGGGAAATTACTAGCGGAGGAATTGGCGATGAAGCTTAGAATAGGAAAGAAAACGTCATTAATGGAGAGAACATAGTGAGGAGAAGAACAATTGATTTGGAAAGAAGGATGGCCATAGCCAAGAACAAAGGAGAATGGAGAAATAGGTTTGGAAGAGAAATGGGGGCAAGGAAAGCTTGAAGAACCGAACAATGACGGATAGAGGAAAAATGAACTCAATCATTGAAAAACTGATTGAATAAAATCAAATGATGATGATTGAGTTCAATCACTCTTTATTGATTGAGTCAATTAAATGAAAGTGATTGAACTCAATCACTGAAAAAATGATTGAATGCAATCAAATGATGATGATTGAGTTTAATCGCTCTTTATTGATTGAGTCCATTAAATGAAAGTGATTGAACTCAATCACTGAAAAACTGATTAAATGCAATCAAATGATGATGATTAAGTTCAATCGATATGTATTTATAGCTCTAAATGAAAGTGACTGAACTCAATCACGACACTACAAGAAAAATAGGCTATGGCGACGGAGGCTATGCCGACGGAAACAAACTCCGTCGCCATAGATCACCTACGGCGACGAAAAGTCAATCCGTCGCCGTAACTCAGCCTATGGCGACGGAATTTGATTTCTCCGTCGCCATAGCTATTTTTTAAATTTTTTAAAAACTCTATGGCGACGGAAAATCCTTTTCCGTCGCCATAGAGATCCCGCCGAAACGAATATGGGGGGAAACCCTAAAATCTGTGGCGACGGAACTTTTTCCGTCGCCATAGACCCCATTTTCCGTCGCCATAGACAGTCTATGGCGACAGATTCATTTCCGTCGCCATAGACACAAAATTTCCGTCGCCATAGACCTGGAACGATTTTTAACCCGAGGCTCCTCTTCTTTTTCTTTCTTCTTCTTCTCTCTAACCCACTTTCTCTATACTTCTCTCCCCCGACTTCGACTCCATCGCCGCCGCCGTCCCTCTTCCTCGCCGCCGCCGCCGTCCCTTTTCCTCGCCGCCGCCGCCGTCCCTTTTCCTCGTCGCCATAGACCTGGAAAAAAACCTAAATCCGAGCCTGCCCTATTTTTCTTCTTTCTTCTTCTCTGCCGTCTCTAACCCTCACGCTCTCGCTGCCGTCTTTCAAACCCTCCCGCTCGTTCGCCGTTGATCGCTGCCGATTTTGTTTTTGCTATGGAAATGTTTCTTTGATCATCACCGAGACTGGGTGGCCGAGTCTCGGGACGGACTATGGCGAAGTTGAAGCGAATCGGGATTTGGGGGTTGCTGTTCTTACAATGTTGTGGTAACATCTTAAACTTTGTATTTTCACAATTGGGTTCTGAATTAGGTTCAGTTCTAATTCCTTATGAGCTTAACCTGCATTTTGTGAAGAAATCTACTTTAACTGTGATTGTTGGGATTTTTGTTGCTGGTTTGTGTAATTGGAATTGCATTGTTCATCGATTGTTTAGATGTTAATGGCTGCAAAATTTGTTTCTAAATTTTTGTT
>JBBMEF010000021.1:2647528-2662149 GCA_037832685.1 Sicyos baderoa | reverse complement strand
TTAAAATGAGTCAAAACAAAATTATATTTAGGGTGTTTATTTGTCATATTTATACAAGATTTAAAATGAGTAATTATGATCGATGGTCGGTGACGTAGTGATTTCATTATTTAATTGTAAACGAGTTCAACACTAACATCCATGGAATCGGTATTTATAATCCTCTCTCCCAACTTATACTAAAAAAGTAATTATTAACTATTTTTTAAAAAAATAATATTCAAACAAGTTTATGTTACTATTCCAAATAATTTTTCATTTTTAATCATTCATTTATAATCATTCAACGTAAGTCAAATTAACAACTCATTTTTAATCACTCAAAATAATTCTTCATTTTAAATTCACATCTAAATAAGTAATTTTCTCTAACTTCTCTACAAAAAAGTCACATTTAAACTACATTCTAACTATAATTTATAATTTTGAAATATTCAAAATAACTTATTAAACTAATTAGTTAAATTATCACTCCATCCAAACACTTACTAAATTTAAAAAATTTGAAGTTGGGAATTTGAAATTATGATTTTTCCTTTTTTCGAAAATAGATTTGTGCTAAATTCAACCTTGTCGCAGACAAGTCCAAATGTGAGAAATAAAGAGGCGTTTACAATTACCAGTCACATCAAATACCAAAAGAGAAGTCCGTCCATTAACTTTAAAGTATCGTTGAATTAGAAGAAAAACTTTTAACGTATCTAATTTGATTTCTATTTTCTTTTTCATCACAATCTTTTCAACATAACCCACATCAATTGACAATAACCAATATGAACAGTTGCTCAACAATATTAATATAGATTCAATAATCAAGAGATCATGAGTTCAAATATTCTACCTTTAATTGTTGTAATCTCAAAAAGAAAAAACCACAGTCAAGGAATTTATTAAAACAATGAATTAATTTCGTGTTAAGTCTTTTGTAATTTGCCAACCGAGCATTAGCTCAATCAACATCAATATATATCTAATAATCTATCGGTCTTGGGTTCGAATCTCTCCACCCCCAATTATTGTAATCTAAAAAAAAAAAAAATTATTTATAATTTGTGTTACAAAAATTAGAAGCAAATTATATATTTTGGAAGTACATTTTTAAATTATATTTTAAGTTTAATTATGATCTTAGGTTTCAAGTACTAAAATTTATTATTTTTTTAATGTCTAACTTTAATTTTTAAATTTTTAAATTTATTCTATTTTTGCCTTGTATATTTTCCAATATTTAATTTTAGTCTTGTATACTTTCCAATATTTAATTGGGAAATTGTATTAGATAGTCCAATTTTATAAAATAATTACAGATTTAGGCAAATTTGAAAAAAATTGTATCCATAGTCAAATATATAATATAAATAATACTTATCATATTGTATTATGTATTAGTTATTCAGTATAAAAAGTATTACTTTATACCGTATATTTGACCATAGTTGCTAAATTTTTTAAAATTTGTCTAGTGTTGTAAATATTTTATCAATTTGGTTTATTCCTGCAAAAAAAACCCTATTTAATTTTAGTCTTATATTAAGAAAAATGATAATATATGTACAATTTTTATTAATTAATCTTAAAAATTATTACTTGCTCTATAAATCTTAAAATACATTTACATTTTATCTTTGTTGATATTAAAATTATTAATATTATTCAACTTTTAAAATATATAGACTAAAGTTATTTAAAAGGTAAATTTGATTCTAAAAAGGGGGTAAATATTAAACATCAAAATTATTTTTTAACATATAATTTTGAAATCTCAACAATCATGGCTAGATTGGTAAAAAAAACTCGTTTGGTTGGATATTCAAAATTTTCATTAATTGAAAAATTCTTTTTAAAAACAATTAAATAAATTAACGAGTCTTTTTTTTTTAATTATAATTATAAAGGAACAGGTTTTTCACTAATTTTTTTTTAGATTACAACAATTGAAGGTAATGAAATTTAAACCCATGATTTTTTTTTATCTTTGAGTATATTCTAATATCCCTGACCAACTACTGCCACTAAAAATAATATTTGTAAAAATTAATAAATGTCAATATATTTAAATATCTCTTATTAGTTAAATCATTATTATTATTATTATTATAGTTTTTATAACTCACATATAGTGGTCATTTTTTACTCGACTTTCAAATTATTTTTCTCTTACTAAATTAATTATAAAAAAAAAGCCAATGGATCTTTGACAAGTCAAGACACTTTGCTGATGTCACCTCTTACGTAAGTCTATTCTTTGAATCCAATTGCTTAATGGAGCTTTCATTGCCATAAATATGAAATAAATTTTGCATACTTCTTCCTTACCTAAATATAAACTTTACTTCTTATATTATTAAACTCATGAGCTACATAGCCATCATATTTGTAACACTTACATCAATATTTTGATATTTTATTGATCGATATATTCGTACGAACACATATGATATTCACATTTTATCCATATTATTTATCAAATACAAAAGAATTAATTGATAAGATAAAGATATGTCAATTAAGTTTTATATAAGTCGCGCATAATCTAACTCATGCTCTAGTATCTATATTAAATAATGTATTAGGATGTTAAATGTGTATGTACATAAATCATTAATGTGCATTACCCATGTTAAGAGATGATAATATTATTAATAGTGTTTTGATTAGAAATCCTTTAGTATATGAAGGAAAGACAGTTTTACAAAAGATCTATAAATTAAAGGTCAAATGGAAAAATGAGATAAATAAGTTATTATAAACTCTTAAGCTATATCTCTCCTAAAATTGTCTTTGTCATAAAAATTAAATCTAGAAATTATGGATGTTGTATGCATACTAAATACTAGAATAATTTCTTTAAAAAAAAAAAAAAAAAAACTAGAATCATGAATTTTTTTTCCTATTATATATACTAGAATCATGGATGTACTATACGAAATTCACAAATTTTAACAAAAATATAATTGGTGTTGATTTTCATTGATTTCATTAAATTTACCATGAAGATTTTCATCCTTGTACAAATTAAAAACAAATTCTACGAGTAAGTTTTTTTTTATAATTATTTTTATATTATTTCTAAAACCATTCTACAAAAAAAAAAGAAAAAGAAAAAAAATATATTTTATGAACTTTTCTCACTTAAATAATTACAAAAGCAAAAAATTTCAAAATATTTACGCCTATAATTATTAATATATTTTAATATTATTTTATAAATATTTATTAGAGGATTTTGCATTACATAGCAAAAACTGATAAAATATTTCAAATCTATAGCACAAAATCAAAATTAATTGATTTGAAGTAAAAAATCTAAATTTAGTTCTATCTCTTTTAGTGATAAAATTTAATTGATGATAAACTCATTATATCACTATTTAAATTTCTATGAGTGATAGAAAATAATCTTATATAAATAAATTATTTTAGAAATTGTTCTATAAATATAATATAGAATATGCTACTGGTGGTAAATAGTTCTATTTATTAATATTAATATTATAAAAAATTATGAGAAAATATTTTTGTTTTTGTTTTTATTGTATTTATAGATTTGACTAATGAGTTAAGTACTTCTCAAGGGAAGGCATAATGGATGAAGACCTGAAATTTGGAGGTACGTTCTATTCAAGGTTTCAGGTTCGAGACGCCGGGAACGGACGTTAAAAAAAAAAAAAATGAGTTAAGTACTCATGGGTTACGTTTTCTATTCCAAGTTCTGCTATAGGGCTGAGTGGGCCTAAATACTCACAGAAAGCCCGATTGCTCGCTGTCTCGTCTGCCGGCCCTATACTGTTTCTGTTTTTTTTTTTCCTCTTCCTCTTCTTCTTCTTCTCCAATTTGAATCGAAGAATTGGAGCTTCGTGTCGGAATTTATTTCTTTCTTCTTCACTGATCTGTTCTACTAATACGAGAGAAATTCATGAAGCGATTGCCATGGCTGTTCTCCTCTAAACGCGTGAGTTTTTATCTCTCAGCTCCCTCTATTTATTTGTGTTTGGTTAATTTAAGTTCTTGATCGAAATGGAGGCTAGCCTCATCGATTGCTTTGCTCTGTGCGTTGATTTAGAGGCTTGGAGGTTTCAGAGGATATTCTGCGGCCAAAAAGGAGCTGCATATTGATGGCATTAAGCATTCTATAGCTATTGCTTCTGGTAAAGGTGGTGTGGGCAAGTCCACCACTGCCGGTACTTTGTTTTGCTTCTCTTGCCTTTTTGTTAGCTATACATTTTTCTGAAATTTTAGTCCCCGTTACATAACCATTTTGTTTTTAGTTTTTGAAATTTAAGCCTACAACAACTCCCTTACCAAAAGACTATTTCTTACTTAGACATCTACATCTGACCTATATTTAAGAAACAAAACCAAAATTTGAAAAGAAAAAAAAAAGTTTCCATAAGCTTGTTTTTGTTTTTGAAATTTGATTAGTATTCACGTACTTTCTTTAGGAAAGATGGATACATCTTAGGAAAGATGGAGCACCATTTAGGAAATTTGAGTATAAATAACCTTAAATTTCAAAAATCA
This sequence comes from Sicyos baderoa, assembly GCA_037832685.1. NCBI lineage: Eukaryota > Viridiplantae > Streptophyta > Magnoliopsida > Cucurbitales > Cucurbitaceae > Sicyos > Sicyos baderoa. The sequence goes on along the minus strand of JBBMEF010000021.1, from coordinate 2,657,628 downwards.
AAAACCAAATGGTTATTAAACGGGGCCTTAGGGTTTAGATCTCTCAACTCTTTTTGTACTCATAAATTTGGTTCGAGACTTACTTGTGACATTAATTTGTAGAACCTCAAGTGTCTCCATTCGTTCGTGTCTCCCAGTACTTGACCTAGGGACGGGCGTGGTTACCCTTGTTTCAAAAAGAAAAAAAAAACTATTTTCACTTTTATTATTTAATTGCGCTTGTATTTTAAGATGGCAAGAGTATTTCAAATGGGTATATTTTGATACTTGATCAAAGTTTAAATGAAAGAGATTTGAAAATTTCTGATTGTAGTATTAAACAGATTTCTAGTCTGTTATTGAGGCGCTAATGAATCTTTCGTACTTATTACTTTGTGATAGTTGTTGTTCTTATAAGATTGGGTGGGTGGCAGTTAATTTGGCTGTTGCATTAGCAAACAAGTGTAAGCTGAAGGTTGGATTACTTGATGCTGATGTATATGGACCCAATGTTCCAATTATGATGCAAATCCATCAAAAGCCAGACCTGACCGAAGGTATTTACTAATGTGAGCTGCTGTTGCCTTCATTTGGTCCTGTTCTTGGGATTCATCGTAATTTGTCATTGCTTGAGCTACCCTTATTTAAATCGATTCTAGCTCTAAAATATCACCGGAAAAATAGATTTCTAAGACCAACTTTTGTGGATACAATCATCTGACTACGCATCATTTTGTCGTTCTTTCCTTAACAGATAGGAAAATGGTTCCTGTCGAGAACTACGGAGTTAAATGCATGTCAATGGGATTACTCGTGGAAAACAATGCTGCTCTTGTGTGGAGAGGTCCTATGGTTTGTTTCTGTTGATTTCTTTTGGAATTATGTACCAAATACAGCCTCATGTTGGATTCCCTTTCACAAAAAGTTCTCTTGTAATCATAGCATGTTGATGATTTTTAATGATTAGCAGGCTCTAATGAATTAATTTTCTTGCACTATATCTTTCCTTGTTGTTTGTGACCCAAAAAAGAAGAAAGAGTATTCGTCCTATATTTTGGGACACATGCTTTATTACTTCTTTTCTTCTTGATTGGCGAACTAACTGAACTAGTAATATTGTTGGTTCATCGCTAGCAAATTGAGATAGGAGGGGAGTTCTGGTTTATGGCTAGTATTTGAAATTGCGTTGTTGGCTTCCCCTCATTTTAGATTGGTTCATGTTCACGTTCAAGGGAGGAAATTTAATTGGGAAGGTGGGAACTGATAACGTTTAAGGTTTAACTTTATTGGGGCTTTTCCGTTTGCTAATAATACCCACATTTTGAGTCTAGAGCCACTAGGTGTTTCAATGCAAGAGGGATCACAGATTGCACCAACCTCATAGTGCATAAAGTTAGAATCATTATTGGAATCCTTCTAAAGAATGAATTCAAGCTTGAGTACTCAAATCTTCAGGCATTTTCTTGACAAATCGTTCCAATTATTGTATTCTTCACCCATGACTGTCAAGTCAATTGGAAAACCAAATCCCTAGCAGGATGATGGGATCCTAGTGTAAAGTATCTTTTGGGGAAGATTCATACTTACGAGAAGATTAAAGGATGCATCCAAGAATATCTCTTAGGGAAATTCATTTTATGTTTGTGTATATACAAGCTTTGGAAGATATTGACCATATTATTGTGCATTGAGACTCGGAGTAATCACTTGGGTAGGTGACAGTACCTATTGCTCTAGCTCCTGCAGTACTTGGTTCATTGCAGCTGCATAACCAGGTTGCCATTGGTGCACCTTTCTGCTACTTTAATGATTGATTGTATGGGTTCGCAGCCATCGGCATCCTTGAACCTTTTATCCACCTTATTCTTCATCTGGTTTTCTCCCAAGTATGTTTTCATCCAACTGAAAACATTTAAACCCCTGTTCAAAGAAAATGGAACTGTAGGTATCTTCCCCGTTACAAGCTCAAGCAAGAGAACTCCAAAGCTTTGAAATCTTGACTTCTCCGGTGGAACTTTATAATTTTACCTTTTTGTTGATCGTTGAGCCTCAATGTAATTCAGTTTCATACTAGTCCCTTTTTTGTGATCTTCGATAGGTAACTACACGATTCATATTTTTTAAGGAAAAATTCTAGATAATACACGATTCATATTCTTTAAGCATGTACTTCCAAATACTGCTTGAAGAATAATTTATTTTCATCAGAACCTTTTCCGCTATATGTTAGAACTTGGCTAATTTCTCAGGTGTCGAGTGCTCTAGAGAAAATGACAAGGGGAGTTGCCTGGGGAGATCTCGATATTCTTCTTGTTGATATGCCTCCTGGCACAGGCGATGTTCAGATTACTATGTCACAGAGATTGTCGCTCTCTGGTAGGTAAAAAATGGTGGTTTCTCCCCTCTGTTCTTTGGCAGGTTTGTTATTGAAATTCTTGTGTTCTTCTTAACCCAAATGCAGTCTAGTTTCCGAAAAAAAAAAAAAAAAAAAAAAAACCAAGTGCAGTCATCTGTACTGAGTTGTTTACGAATATGATGGTAACCTAACTGGTTCTCGTATATAATTTTATTCACAAATATTATTTATTTGTCACAAGACTTATAATTATTTTACTTGCTGTCAGGTGCATTGATTGTTTCAACTCCTCAGGATGTTGCCTTGATGGATGCTCGTAGGGGAATTAAAATGTTTTCTAATGTTCACGTTCCGGTGTGAAATCTTTACATGCATTGTTCTTTTTTTTAATTAGAGAAGGCCAGAAGGGTGTAGATTGAGCTGAATATTATGTTTCAGGACTCTCATGCACATGCATAAACCATCTAGGCGATATGGATTGAGTTGTCTAAATCATGCCACAAGGGCTTCAAAAGCGTGAATTGATATCAAATGATAAAGGCAACTCCATCCATATCACTAGGGAAATGTTATCCATGTTCCTATTTTGCTATATTTTCAAACTATCATGATTTCGCAGTCTCATGCACTATCATTATCCTAAAAAAACATTAAAATGCTACAATCATCTTTGTTGCACTAGAAATTGTTGCAATTTTGTGGCTTGGATGTAACTATCGTGGACACATAGTGGTCAATAAGGTATGAAAATACAATTAAGGGCTTAGACTAAGAGAAAATGAGTTCAATCTATGTAGTCACCTAACTGTCATAGCGTGGCTCAATTGGCCAAAGAGGGTCTTGAGGTGCATAAGCTGATGGGTTCAATCCATGGTGGTCACCTACCTAAGAATTAATTTCCTACGGATTTCCTTGGCATCCAAATGTTGTAGGGTTAGGCGATATGTCCCGTGACATTAGTCGAGGTGCGCGAAAGCTGGTCCAGACAGTCACGGATATCAAAAAAAAAAAAAAATCTATGTAGTCACCTACTTAGGATTTAATATCCTAAAAATTTCTTTGACAACCAAATATAGTAGGCTCAAATGTTTTTGAGATTAGTTTGCATACAAGCCGACTCGAATAATTACGAATATAAAAAATGTGGCTAAGATGTTTCTTTATCATGATCATGCTTATCTTTCTCTTATCATCCCCCATACATTCTCACGGTAATAAGAATCTGAATATTAGCTTCATTATCACACATGGCTGTGTTTTCTGAACATTTCTTGACTGCTGCTGCTTCAGATTTTGGGAATTGTAGAGAACATGAGCTACTTTTCGTGTCCACATTGTAGTGAACGCTCCTATATTTTTGGGCGTGGAGGAGCTCGCAAGGCAGCTGATGAGATGAGCATCACATTCCTTGGCGAGGTACTTGCTAAAATGAGGCGTTTAATTTCTATTCATGACTTTCTAAAAAAAAAATCAAATATTTGGGATGAGAGATTCAAATTCGCTCATGTTGGCCATGACCAATTATTTTGGTTTCCAAATGAGATAGAGGAAGAATTTCTTCTGTTATGTTGTGTTCCACATCAGCCAACTTGTGGACTATTGTCACAGGTACCATTAGAAGAGAAAAACAGGAAATGTTGTGATGAAGGCGTCCCTATTGTAATATCAGAACCAAATTCCTCAGTTTCTACAGCATATGTGGAAATTGCCCAGAAAGTCATGGAGGGAATTGAGAAACTGGAGAGCCAAAAACCACTTCATCCCAAAATCCAACTATGACCCATCAGCCCAAATAGGCCTGAGATTTCTTTTTTCCTTTTAATCTGTAGTAGAGCAACACATTGCTTTCCATAACATTTAAGCAATTGTCAAGTTTTTTCATGATTGATATATTTTTCTGTGTTTCGTTTCATCGGTTCGTCTTTCTTGTTCACTTTTTTTGTAAGGCTAATAATCTTTAAAGTAAGATATTGTACAATATAGTAATATTACTTGCTGTCATGTTTGCAGAATATGAGAAACAGGATTGAAAATCCTCTTTTCATTTTGGTATGAATAGTCTTTGCACATGAAGTTGTCTTGAGAAATGTTATTTCAATGCATTTTTTCTTTCAAAGGGATCCCAAAAGGATGGTTAAATTAGCACATATGTCATGTCAATATATAATATATATGTATTAAAATTTAAGTTTATAACAAGCTACGTTCAGCTCCATCATAAGAAAAGACTTGAGCTAGGCGAATTCCAGCAATTGAAACAAATCCCATAAATAATTGCCAAAAGCAACTAAATAAGGTGCATTCTATGCAGATTTGAAGATAAAGCTAAAATAAGGTAAGATTAAAACTCTGTCAAAGAAAAATCTTGATATGCATACACACAAGTGGTTCAATGTGCAAGACATTTTTAGAAAGCAAAGTCTGCCAATTTCTAACGATATACCAATTTCTATTATAAGTTGACAGTATACCAAATGGGTCAGGGGCGCAATGGTTTCGTTGTTTGGTTGTAAACCGGTTCAACACCAGCGTCACAGATTCTATCCCGAGAATTGACATTTGTCCCCTTCTCCTGATATGTGTATATATATATATATATAATTTCCTTGCACTCAACAATAATGGACAATTAAACCAGTTCAACACCAGCGGCACAGGTTCGAATCCTGAAAGAATCGGTATTGTAATCCCCCCAATTTGTATTCAAAAATAAAAAATAAAAAAAAATAATGGACACTACCTACAAAATTGGATTTTATTTAAGTAGACAAGGAGATAAACCATTAAAAAATCTAGAAATTAGAAATAGAGAAGAGAAACCTCTCTACGTTTGCATGGTAGCAGGAGAATACTCATTTAAAAAACTTAGAAAAGATTCTTCAAATCTTGTTATCAATAATGAAATCATTGCGCCAGCGCCACTCACTCATTGGGTATCTACATTACTTTTGTAATAAAAATAGTTAAGACATGGTGGTTGAAAGAAAATGAATGAAGCTTAAAAAGTGAAGAATAGAACATAAATATAAACAAGACATGGACACATGCAAACACCAAAACATCGTCCACACAAATCTTCAACACACACAATTCCTCAAACCTTTTCGCCATAAAGAAAATGTTGACTTTCCTTCCATGTTGCTGATTTTTCAAACGCACAAACAAAAATGGGTCCATGCTTAAATAAACTTATCAAACACAGCCTCAAAAGTAAAAAAGGCTATGTGTTGAAAGACAAGAACTTGGATTGTGCTTTTAAACGCTCTGTTTTCAGACATTGGAAGAAAAAAATAACTTGTTATGTCGGCCGAGATGGAAGCTGGAGGAGAAGATAGATCGGCGGTGGCGGCGGCGGAGGAAGATTCGGGGAAGGGGACATGGAAAAGCATGCGGCGTTTCACGTGGCAACCACCATTGCTACGCCGGCTGCTTATGCTCCCCTGCCGTTTGCTCTAGCTTCTCTTGGTTGGCCCTTAGGTAATGCTTCTTCATGTTTCAAGTTTTCTTTTCTTTTTTTTTGAGGATCAAATGAAAAAAGTGAGAAGAACTTTGAGATGATCAAAATCAATTTCTAAGAAAATACTTTTCCAAGTTCAAGAAGCAATTTACCAACACTCTATAAAAGTGTTTTGGTATCAAATACTTGATTAGAAACACTACTCTTTTTTTGATGAGCTTAGAAACACTACTCAAACACTCCTATTTTGAAAAACCAACAACATTTGGAGATCGGAAGATTCGGACTTGTAACCTCTTAGATTGTACAACATTTGGTTGGGGCCGGGACAGTCGAGTCCATTTACTAATATTACCCTTGTTAGGCTTGCTGGATGATAATACACTGCTACTCTTGTTTAGGAGTTAGCAGCTTGGTAACAGGGACGATTGCAACATGGTATTCTAGTCTTTTGGTTGCATCTCTATGGGAATGGGATGGGAAGAAACATGTCACATATCGAACCCTCGCCGAGAGCATATTCGGTAAGAATTATAATAACATTAATTATTTGCTATTTTTGCAAAGATCATATATTAGATAGTGTGAACATCCATCTCAAAACGAATTGGCAATGAGAGGAGTAGTCCACATTTCGCATATATTGCTATGAGGTCTTCACTCTTTTCGACGTGGGATCCTAACCATTTCGAATCTGAGAGAGAAACTTGGAACTTTCAAAACCATTTCGGTCCTCTAAAGATTCTATTATTTTTAAAGAGAATGTTTATTAGTTACATCTTTTAAACTGAAAAAAGCAACAAATTGTCAACTAAATTTTGTTTGCTTATTTAACGTTATTTTTTTTCTTCTTCTGATTCTTGAAGGCTCATGGGGTTACTGGTCTGTCACCTTTTTTCAGCAGGTAGCTGCTTTAGGCAATAACATTGCCATTCAAATTGCTGCTGGCAGTAGCCTTAAGGTTAATCGATTCGACAAAATTCGAAGCTTTCTATTGAACTAACAGCACAAATTATTTCTCTTCATTTTCAATTCTTGTTATCTTTGCTCAAAAAAGGGATTCTAATGTATCATATTTGGTCATTTGCAGGCGGTGTACAAATATTATCACAATGATGGAACCTTAACTGTGCAGCATTTCATTGTTTTCTTTGGGATATTTGAACTAATTCTGTCTCAGCTGCCTAATATTCACTCATTAAGATGGATTAATGCATTGTGCACGTTCAGCACCATCGGTTTTGCTAGTACGACCATTGGCGTGATAATATATGATGGTAAGCTGAAAGTTGAGACAGGATTTAACTTCGAATCTCAAGAAAATGCGTCAATTACCGTTGAGCTATGCACATTTTGGTAGACATTGCTTAGTTCTTGGCATGAATTTGAACTTTCCATTTATTGAAGAACTGGTACTTATTGATCGACATTCATGCTGTAGTGTTTGAGTTTATGTTTTAGTACTAATTTGGTTATTTTGGTTCTTGTATCTTCAAAATATCCATATTAGTCCTTTTACTTTGAAGATTCGTTCATTGTAGTGTCTGTACTTTCAAAACGTTGATTTTGGTCCTTTACTTCTATAAAGTGACCATTTTGACCCCTAGCTACAAAAGTTCAATGCAAATTGGATCCTTGATGAAAAATCTTTTACTAAAAAGTTATGTTTACATTTTAAAAGCTTATTTTGTCTAGTGTTCTGCTAAAATTGTGATTAAGAAATGAGATTAAAGAGATCAAGCAGGGACCAAGACGTTCCCTTTTCAAAATTATAGGGATCAAAATAGAAAATTTCAAAAGGATAGAGACTTAAATGGACCAAACCTTTTAAAAGTATAGGAATCGAAACGATGCTTAAGATATCGTATTTTTTCCAATATCCAGGATAGCTATCCATCTAAGAATGTTGCAACTTCCTGTTTAGTATATTCTTTGTTCATGATACTTATGCAGGAAAAATTACTGATAGAAAATCAATCAGTTATGATCTGCAAGGAAGTACTTCTTTTAAAATCTTTGGAGCCTTCAATGCTCTTGGAACAATAGCCTTTTCCTTTGGAGATGCCATGCTTCCAGAACTACAGGTGACATATCTAAATACCAATTTGTAATTATGTTCAAATTTTGTTCATCACGAAAGTAGCTTACATAGCGTATGGCAGAACACCGTGCGAAAACCTGCACGGAGAAATATGTATAAGGGCGTCTCGGCAGCTTATAGCATCATTGTGCTGAGTTACTGGCTGCTGGCCTTCACTGGGTACTGGGCTTTCGGGTCCTCGGTCGAGCCGTATATCTTGGCTTCTTTAACTACACCAGAATGGCCTGTCGTCATGGCTAATCTTTTTGCTGTCTTTCAAATATCAGGATGCTATCAGGTAATTTTGTTAAAGTTCTGGAATTGAATATGATATCAAAGCCTTTGAACAAGAGAATTCATATCTATACAATCCTTTGTTCCTCTGTTTTTAGGCATCTGAATTTGAAGGACAAAGTGAAATGAAACTCTTGCACATGAAATTGTCTTGAGAAATGTTATTTGAATGCCTTTCTTCTTTCAAAGTGATACTATAAAGATGGCTATAAAAACGTCATGTTGACATATAAAATAGTGCCAACATGAGCATAGTCAATGATTAAAGCATTTACGTCTTCAAAGGGTGGCGCGGTAGTCGAAAACTTAGGGTTTGAAAGTGTGCTCTCCTCAAGGTCCTAGGTTCGAGACTCACTTATGATATTAATTTGTAGACACCTCTCGTATCTTCATTCCTTTGATGTCTTCCAGTGCCTGATTTAGGTACAGACATGGTTAGCCTAAGTACAGTGGAGTGAAACTCCGATTTTTCGGTTTAAAAAAAAAAAGATTAAAGCATTTACTCACTCACTTGAGGTTAAAAGTTCAAATCTTTTCCCCGACATTTGTTGGGTGGAAAAGAAAACATTTAAAATCCATGCTTGAAAAAGGAGTTTGGACTTGATTTATGTGTGTCTTTTGGTAGAGGTTCATCATAATCACTGATTTGCTGAGAGCTTTCATGTGTTTTTAGATATATTGCAGGCCAACATATGGTTGCTTAGAGGAGATGATGCTGTCTACCAAAACAACCAGCAATATTCTTCTCAAAAACCATTTCGCTCGTCTTGCTTTTACTTCCATTTACATGGCGATCATCACCTTGATCGCTACTGCAGTACCGTTCTTCGGGAATTTCGCGTCGATCTGCGGGGCAATCGGGTTCACCCCTCTGGATTTCATCTTTCCAGCTTTAGCATATTTGAAGGCAGGTAAAGCAAGCAAGAATACAAAGCTTCACCTTCCATTGAAGCTTCTTAATCTTGGAATGGCAATATGGTTCTCAGTGGTGGCTGTTTTAGGGTGTGTTGGTGCACTGAATTTTGTTGTTGAAAACATAAAGACTTACAAGTTCTTCCATGATATTTGAGTAACTTGGGAAACATGTCCAAATTTAGAAAGAGACAGTTAAAAGAAACTAGATTTTTTAGAATGTTTGATGAAGACCAACATTAATGATTGATTTGAGACACTTGATTTGAATTATGTCCGAACAGATTTTCCACTCCAAGTAATGTTCATGAAATGTCAAGATCAATATGCAACTTCAAACAATAGAGATTGTTTTTACCAACCTTAATAGGTTAATGTAAGGGTGTATATAATCTGTGGCTTCAGTGAAAAGATCATCTTTTTAACCCATCTAAAATTTTGAGTCCAATATTATGTATTAAACTAATTCGACCTATGCATTATTATTGGGTTGAGTTGCACAATAGAATTGTATTTATCTCATATTTCAAATTTAATATTCATGAACTTATAAAAACGGTATAATACTATATTCAAATTCAAGAGGTTCATATTATTAGTACATGTTTTCTACCAACAAATTTAAGAAATATACTTTATTTATATATATATATAGTATTATTAATAATTATAGTAGTTGTTTAGTTGAGTTGAAGGAGTAAAATCTAGTTTCTCTATGACCAAACCAATTTAATTAGAAAGACAAAAGATTATAATCCAACTCTTTAAGTTGGATAATTTAGGTTGCTTAGATTATCATTATTTTGTGCATCCATAAATTAATATTAATTATCATGAACTAGTTTACAACAAACAATGAAACCATTAATGCGGGAGTTGACTTAACTATTATAAATATTATATAAAAATTAATTTTACATTTAAGAAAGGAAAATTTAAACCTAAGACCTAGCAACCTATAATTTGAACTCTAAATGAAAATTAAAAATCGAAACCTAAATGTAACGCAAAGTTTTAATTTC
>JBBMEF010000021.1:2610558-2638615 GCA_037832685.1 Sicyos baderoa | reverse complement strand
GTGTTTGGTTTTTTTTTATGTGCCTCTTTTTCTTTCATGCATTTATTCCATTTTTTGAACTTTTTTGGTTTTTTTTTTTTTTTTTTTTTTTTTTTTTTCTGTTGAGAGGGAAGAAATGAGGGTTTTATTTAAGAAATTGATCTATTATAAATAAATTTGAATTTTATATTTGAAGATTAAAAAAAAAAAAATCTAAAACTTTGAAAGTTCTCCCACACTAATTTGTAATTTTAAAAGTTATAGACACTAATTAGATATAAATATTTAACTAAATCTGTGATTTAGATTATTTGATTGAATTCTTTTAAATTAAAGGAAAATTTTATATTATATTATATTATATATATATATTACCAATATCGAGTAGGGATTTGAAATTTTGATCTTTAAAAGGAAGTAAGTTTAACTATGACGTGCATGTATTTTTAATGATATCAACTCTAAACATAACCGTATATTTGTCTTTGTTTGCTTAATGCATTCAATTTGTCATAGTTAGCTTAAATTAAAAAAAAAAATGGATGTTACAATACCATTTTATATTTAAGAGATTTATATATATATATATAAAAGAGTGAAAATTTGAATCTATAATTTCAAAATGAGGATAAATATGTATGAACTTTAAAACGCATGTTCTTTCATAAAAAAAATATAAATAAATAAAAATTGAAATTCAATGCCATTAATATCTTTATATTTTTAATTCCGTTTTTTTGAACTTGTTAGATCAAATTCATTTTTCACTAATTATTTCATATTCTTAAAAGAAAAGAGCGAGAAAAGTAAAATTTAAATGAAATTTTTCTTGATTTATTAGTATTGTCTTTATATATTGTTATAAACTTTGCATATTTGATTCTATGATATATAAAATGAGTGGTGTTGAAGAAGTTAATTATAAATTGGTCAAATGATTCAAATTACATAATTTTGTGAATTATAAAAAATATTATAAATTCAGCATAATTTAGATGAAATACTACCAAAAAATAGCTAAAAAATAATGTGACATATACGCAAAAATTAAAACTTGTAGACCTGGTATTATTATTATATTTAATTAATATCTAGGTCAATTATTTATTTATATCAGTGTTTAAGACATTATAAAATCGGACCACGTGACTCACCTGCAAAATATGGATACAGTCCAACCTACGCCCAAAAGTATTAATTGGTTAATTTTTGTATTAATTAAACTTGTACAAATTTTGATTTATTGAAATTAGTTATTTTATAGAGATTTTTAACTTGTTTTTGTCAAAGTTAATGAAAATTGAATAGAAATTACAACATTTAACTAAGTTGATGATCTTCTTCTTCTTGGAAAAAAAAAAAGTCGATGGATCTCTTTCTATATTAATTTATTTTTTAGTTCAACAACGATGAAAAATTAAAACCCAAGAGGGCATGAGCCTATTATGTCGTCGAACTATTCCTCTCATTAGTATTAATATATATATATATATATATAAACCTAAGTATTGTGTCAGTTGTGCATGAATGTAGGTATGAAAATATGAATCACCAACTTATAAGGGTGAAAATTTATTCCAATTAGATTCTTAGTTAACAAGCAAATTTTCACCAATCGGGCAATGCGATAAAATGTACAACCACGTCGTATGTGAGATTGTGGTATTCATTTTCCAACAATTGTACATGATAAAATACAAAGAGGATAAAAATGATAAGCTATAAAAAACATTACGTGCCTGGAAAATCTCTTGACTCGAGCATTTCCATATCCACTCCAACAGAGACTTCAAGAATCATTTTGTACTCGAGTTTACAATTTCTCGAAACCGTGGAAACAATTTACGAGCATAACGTTCAGGATCCAACAATACCTTTGTAACGCGCATACGAGCTTAGCGACACGTAAATGGTTGCACAAACAATTCCAGTCAGGATGACCACCTGAAGTTCATGGAAAGGAATTCAGAAGAGAGTGTCACAAAAGAATGAGAGTTTATGATATGGTTTTTTCTATTAAATTTGGCCATAAGTACTAACCCATTTGAATACATGTTCATGGTCTTCCTTCCAGGTATATGGGATATTCATTCCAAAGATTGCAGTCACTAAAGAATAAATAGACAGACAAACAGTCCCAGAGCTCAAATAGAGTTCTAGCTGCCACATGGAACAGGCCACAAATCAATCAACTGAAAATCTGGCCACTTCAAAAGCCAATATAGATGAAAAGGTTAAAGAAAAAGAAACAGAAGATTAATTTTTTTACTTTACAGAAATCATTACACTTTAGAAAAGAGTACCTGAATAAGTTGATTTCTGTGGTTGTCAAGCTGCAAAGATGAGCACAGAGCATTTGATAAGAAACAACCCTAGACTAGTTTTCAACCTTTTCAAGAATACTTAGAAGTAAAAATTACTAAGAAAACTATATTTTAATGCCACGAGAGAGTCTGCAAAATCATCATGGAAGGGTCGGGAAAGAGGTTATGAGTTCAATATACGGTGTCCACTTACTTAGGAATTAATTTATTACGGGTTGTTTTCTTGAAAATCAAATGTTGTCTGGTTAGACAGTTGTCCCGTAAAAATAGTCAAGGTGTGTCTAAGTTGGTCCAAACATTAATGGGAATTATTATAAAAAAAAAAAAGGTCATATAGTCAACAATGTTAGAATGATTACCTGAATATTGATGTAATCCTCTGTGTCATCGATGTACTCCCGCAACTGATAAGCAAGGATGATTGCAAACATATGATATCATCCCACATTGTCAGAAAGTTCCATATACTAAATATCAGAGAAGAAACAGATAGCAAATAATAGTTGACGTATTTTTGAAGTTTGGTTCATACCGTAATTAATTTGTTTAATGTTCCTTCAATTTGCATAAAATAAGCCTGCAGAATATTCATAATTAAGCTCAATTAGATCTTAATTTTCTGAAATCTCTGTACATATATGTTATAAGTTTTAAAAGAAAATGATCATACTTCGAGTAGCATTTCTAGTTCCTCAACATCATTCTCTCCTCGAATAGTAATCACACTTGCTCTACTTGTTTTCGATATCTTTGAATAGTCTTTAGGAGAAGCATGAAACCACATTGGAGACCCAGAGCCACTTTCAGGGGTGCTAGCTACTTTTCGTGACAAGTAAAGCTCCGCCATGTCGTCATCATCATCCAGAAGTTGTTCAAGTTCATCCCTAACCTAAAACGAGAGTAATGCAACTTCATGAATCATTGTCTACTTTTCTAAAAATTGAGAGTAATATCAAACTTATAAGCTATATACTATCCCAGAGCACATAAATTAAGAATTTGGTTGAAGCTAGTATAATGCAACTTCTCTTGGCCGTTAGCTTGTATCTCCTTGAGTTGTAATATTTGTTATTGAAAGGGTACAATCAGTTGAAGATCCAAGAGCAAGGAAATCTAAAAAGGGCTCATAACCTCATATCCCATACTATAGATGGCACGGAAAATTGACTACCTTTTGCACCCGATTAGTCAACCTTGTCATTGCACTCTTCAGCTTGCGCACTCGGTCCAAGTTACGACTGTTAATCTGCAAATAAATGTGTCAACATTCTTAAACAAAAAAGAAGAAAGGGGAACTAATGGAACAACCAGGCAACAACGTTAATAACGTTCCTAATTCAGATCAAACGCTAGATGGGGGTGGTAAACAGTTTTATCAGTAACCAATAATTCACCCATAAGCCAATTATGAATACATCGTTACTTTGAGAAGGTCAGTAGCCATATGTTCGCATAAAATAATATACATCCATGAAGGCTTATGTCTGTTTTATTGATATCACTTAAGTTTAAGCAGAAAATAGTTTGAATTCCAAGAATGAATGAATGAAATAGATAAGAAAGGAAGGAGCAGAAGCAAAGAAGCTTCACCTTGGATGTCAGCTCATCTAAAGCAGGATATGAATGAGTCTCTAGTTCTCTTGTGCGTGCATCAAGAAAACTACAAATTGCTTCTAGTACAACCTCTAAGGCACGGAACTCAAATGGAAACTCTGCTTTCAATGACTAAACTTAGAAGTGAAAACAGAAATATCAAATGACAGTATAAAATATTAATAATAAATTGTTTTTTTTATATATGTGAGTGTCCGAAGTCAGCTTATGCGCACCTAAACTACTATCATGGATAGACCCATGATAGAATATTTTTCCAAATAAGGCATCACTGAATATGAGGAGAAAAGCCATGATAGAATATTTCAGAAGCCGTACCGTTTTGAGGCAACTCATTTTGGGTGGTGGGAGGCTCTTCATCTTCACCTTGACCTTGGCCTTGGCCTTGGCCTTGGTAAATTGGGTTTGTGGAAGGCAACCGCCTCTGCAGCTCTTCAACAATCGGAACTACATTTTCATCCATTGGATCCCTAAGCAGCACCTAAGCCCCCAAAAGATAAATAAAATCAATAATTCACAAAATTTATAGAAAATCGTTTATTTATGACCCGGGAACTTGGAGCTTTGCTCCTCTAAAGCAAGCAATGAATTGGTATACCTCGTGGGCAGTGATAATTGACTTGATGTGCTCCAAATTGAGAACAATGACTCTTTCTCTGCCCAAGATGGTGGAAGGATAGGACAAGAGAGGGTCCAGAAGGCGGAGATCTCTGGCATTGATGTGAACCCTTTGCATAATCCCGAACTTGTCCACCTCCAGAATCCTACTCCTTCCTTCATGGTCCAATGAAACCCAGTTTACACTCTTCTTCTTCGTCTTCGTCTTTGTCTTTTTCTTCTTCTTCTCAACTGAATCCTCAGGGATTACAAATCCATCACCACCCATCTAGCTATCTGGGTTGGGTGGTTGATTAAATGAGGAATTAATGGCAGATTGAAGAAGAAGAAGAAGAAGAAGAAGAAGAAGAGGAAGAAGAGGGAAGGGAAAGGGATTTTTGCATGCCCGCCCTTAACTGCCTCACTGCTTACCCACACTCGCGTAAACAGCGCGCGTGTTTCTTACGCTTTTTACTCCGTGATCGACATTCTTCGGTCGGGACCACCATACCTTATCTCTTTACTTCTTCTCTCCTTTCACTTATTTTTAATTATTAAAAATATGTTGAATTCTTTTTCACTTTTTTTACAACAAACATTTGTCCCCGTTGATTTAAGTCCGTCTAATTAAGAAGCTACAAATTTAAATCTTTTACTTTTTAAATACTTTATTTATATATATATATATATCCTTAATTGAGATAGCTATGTGTGAAGCGATCGAATCTCGGGAGTGGAAATGGGAACAGAAACAAATTAGAATCTTTAAAAGGAATCTCACCACATTTGAACATAAAGAAAATCACTCCCTCCCAATCCCAAATGGTTATATTATCCAATAGCTTTTTCACAACATAAAGAAAAACAAACAAACAAATAGATTAAAATAATATTCATCCACTTAATTGTCAAAATCAGAAAACCAAAAATATATTTGAACTTTCTAATTCCTTTTCCCCATCCCATGTGTCAATTCTTCCCAGATCATCAACATAATAATAATGTCCATCAGTAGGTTAGGTTAGTTATATTTTTTCCTTCAACCAAAAATGCCTCTCAATTGTGAGCGTACCAGTATCCATAAATAAGAATCCACAACACAGAAGCTTCTCTAAATTCCAAAACTATGAATTATAAAGAGATTAAGAAATACAGTAGAAAAATCTCTTCTTTAATATCAGAACTTCCTTTCTTTTAGGGCTGACAGGATACGGACTCATAATCTCTTGATCTCGGGCACATCTTCTTATGCTACTGAGCTATGGCTCGTGTGGGCTAATATCAAAACTTAAATCTCAAGAACAAACAACAGTTCCTTATAAATAGAAAATGAGTAAACAGACCTACAAACTTCAAAAAACTGGGCAAAAGTAACAGCTGACCATTGCTAGTACAAGTATCAAAACTGTTCCCCATCAATGATGATTAAACATTTGGAGAACAACTCTAGGCATGATGGTAATGATGTAGTTTATACAATAATACCTTTCCAGCAGCATTTCCCACAGCCATGTAACCTCCTTCAGGACTGAAATCCAAACATGTAGGGTACTGAAGATTCTTCTTTGGTGGCGGCCAGTTTGAAAATGTAGTAAAAGAAGGAACGTGTATCAACTTCAAACTACTTTTCTTCATCTTCGAACAGATCGCCAATATTTGAGCATCACGATTGAACTTAAGAAAATCTACTTTGGTGGTCAGATTCTCAATGGCTTTCATTGGCTTCTTCTTGCCCCCTAAGAAATCTTGTCTGTTGTAGACGTTAACAATGCCACTGTCAGAACCAGCTGCAAACAATGCTCCATTCAAAGAGGTACAAAGTGCAGTACCATTGATGCAACCTTCGTCGACACCCTTGTGGATGCATGTTCTTGTTCTCAAATCCCAGTGGTAGACTTGTCCATCACCGCCAGAGCTCAATAGCTGTCGTCCATTGTCAGCAAATGCCAAAGAACGCACGGTACCGTTCATCTTAAGCGTGCCAATGAGCTCCTTGGTTTTGGTTGACACTAACAGGATATAGCCTTCATTACCTATAAATGCAATAGTGCTGGAATCAGGAGAAACTTCAAAAACTTCAAGGCTCTTCTCCTCTCTACCAACCAGAGGGCCAATTTTATCTACTTTGGCTTTCACTAGATCAAGGCTATAGAAAAACTTTCTCCTCCCAGATATGATTACCTGAGATCCATCAGGCAAAAATGATGCCTTTCTTATTGGACAATCCTCAAGAAAAATGCTCTGAATTTTGGTATTACGTTTACCATCAATCTGAAAAAATCTAAGCCTCCGATCCAACCCAGTAGCTAGTAGTAGCTGAGCATTGCGATGAAACTGAACCGAATGAATAGAACCACTAGATGGTTCCTCTGCATTTGCATCAACAAGTCTTGAGTATTCAAGAAGACCAGGCAACAGTTTACCACCACTCTTCTCTACAAGATTCTCACTAGTTCGAAGAATATCATCAATAGAATCGACATTATCATAACCATCAGCCAATGCAACTGCATTTTCATCGTCTGATGAATCATCATCATCACTACCACCCCTGGTTTGTCCATCAAGATGAGCCCACTCGGTACCTGGGTTTAGCTTAGCATGTTGAGCCCTCAGTCTTGACACATACTCTGAGCCTGAAATCGGTTTCTCATTTTCTTCCTTCCTCAATTTTCTCAGTCTACTAACATTAGTAACGTTAACCGTGGCATTCTCCTCTTCCTCGTCAACCCATACTGGTTTTCTTTGCAGAGGCTCCTCGGTTTCAGTACTCTCATTTAGGAGCCCATTATCGTCTTCATATGCAGAAAGGGAACTATTGGCAGTGCGGTCCATTATGTATAAAGCAGAAGCTTCTTTTTCCTCAGCACTGAAACCCTTTAGCTCTTCATCTTTCCCAAATTCAACAGGGGAATAGAGTGATCCAAAAAGAAAGTTTTCGAGCTTCTTCATTTCCTTTTGTTGTTCTTCTACTAGATGTTGATCTTCTTGTTTGTGTTGTTTCTTTCTCTTCTTTTCCCTAGTAACACCTGCACCAGAGTTTTCTACATCACTAGCATCTACGTGATTCAACGGAGATGACGAGCCAGCAATCTTCTCCCCTGTATCCTTCTCAACACTACTAATTGCAACAACATTTTGAGATAATAAACTCATCTTCCCCTCAGCTCCTGCAAAATCAACCATATTGACAACTTAACCAAAAACGCACAAAGTAAAAGATTTCAAGACGCATTATCAATGTAGTGAAATGATATATCTATTTTCCTATTTTTACTTCGTTATAGATTCTTACGCGTGTTGATAAAAAATGATAAATCAGAACAGCCAATACACAAACCACGTCTCAATTTACTCGCTGCTATTCGGCTATTCAAAAATTAAATCCGCCATTCTTCGATTGGATAAGTTCAAATTTGCGTTTCTGGAATGAAAAGAAAAACATAGATGGAGATTGGGAGAATACCTTTAATAACAATGGAGAAGAAAATCAGTGCAAAACCCCTCGGAACGGGAGGACGGCGACGACGGAGGCGGCAGCAGTGAACGGTAGAAAGGCGGCGGAAACACCGAGCTGCTGAAACGGGGGAGAAGAGGGCGAGGGCGTGAAGAAGACGAAGTACCTCGGAGCAGTTAGGGTTTTCTTATTTGTTTTATTCATTTATTATTATTATTATTATATTTTTATAAGTGGGCTCAGTTTTGTTTTCTTTAAGAAAACATTGGGCTGGGCTTTTTAAAAATGAAAGAATAATGGCACCTTTGGATGATTACTCGATTCAAATGTATTTGGTATGTTATTTTAAAGAGAAACTTATGGATATAAACGAATCTGGAAAGTAATACTGAAAGGGTCGATGATCGATGATTTCATTGTTTTGTAAAAATTCAGTTTAACACCATAATTTCGATTTCTATTTTTATAATATTGATATTAATCAGTATTTATAATATAATATTAAAACATATTAATGACTATAATTACAAATATTTTAAAATCTTCCTACATTTATTATTATTTTATGAAGAAAAGTCCATCTAATCAAATTTCTCTATTTTAAAATTCAGTTGAATTGGTTTACAACCAAATAATGAAACCATCATGTCACTCATCTATTTGGTTATTATTAGAGTGTTGATATGATTGAAATTTAACATTACTTATTTACCTAAGGTTTTTTTAGATAGAAATTAAGCTTCTTGATTAATTTATAGTTTAGCAAAGTAAAACTTTCTATATGATTTGTAATTAAGCTTCTTGCGTTTATTATAGGAGTGTTGATGTGATTGAAATTTAACTTTACTTATTTACCGAAGTTTTTTTAAAATTAGGAGTGTTGATGTGATTGATTTATAATTTAGCATAGTAAAACTTTTGAAATTCATCCCTTACAATCTCTCTATCAACTTTTCTTGGATTGACGGGTGATTTTACATTTTTTTAAAGGACAAAAATGCATGTTTGAATGATATGGACATCGAAACTTGGCAGCAAGGAAAAGCAAACTAACTTAAACTTTCATGGTCGTTATTAAAGAATATAAGATTCCACCTCAAAACTAATTGGCAATGAAGAGAGTAATTCATATCTGTTTTATATTGATGTTGGACTCTTCCACTTTTCAATGTAGGACATTTGTGAGATCCTAACAGTCATGTCTATATTATTGTTGTGCGAGTGAGTTTGATCAATTTATGATAATCTTTCATTTGAGTATTCAGTTATATAAAATGCTAAATTTGATTGAGACTTTGGATGTTATAGATGGAGGAAAAGGATGTATAGCGATTTAAAATCAAACATGAACAATATTCTCGATGGTCCATTAAAATAAATATACATTTATGGGCAACTGCAAGTTATGCTTCAAAGAATGGTTGAGAAGTCGACATCTTCATAAATTGTATACTTTTTGGGCAGTGGAAATCTTATCTACAACAGCTATTAAGCTTAGTGAAGTTATATGTTCTTAATCTTTTTGATAAGCGCCGATATTGCTTGAATTTTACAAAGTTAGAGTTCCTACTAGTATCCTTGTAAAAACTCACAATTTAGACTAATTTAGATCGAACTTAGAATCTAAAATATTAATTTGGTGGTTGGATTCATATCATTTTTTTTTTTTTTGAGAAAAAATTCTTAGTCATATTTAGGTCAAGAGGAATGAGAGAATTTCTATAGGTGACATGCAACAATATTTAATAGTGAGACAATTTGAACTTGACTTTATGGTCAAAGATATATATTAATTACTTATTTTTCTGTTTCTAATTAAAGGTCTTGTAGTTATCCTTTAATATTCTTTTTTCTAAAAAAAAAAACTTAAATTTAAATTTGATCTCATTTTTCTCTTGTAATTATATTAACCATTCTGACTAGTTTCTTATTATTAGAGATCATCTATTAAATTGACGGTGAAACCAACATGAATAATGTATATAATAATGCCCTTGAAAATCCATGAGAAATTTTGATTTTTTTTCTTACTAAAAAGCAAACAACATCACATGCATAAATCATATAAACACACACAACAAATTAATTGCAACAAAAGTAGACCATATTGTATACACACAAACACAACATAAAGATACATGCATATGTATATAGTACATTATATCTTAGATACAAATTAATCTCACATTAAATACATCCTATTAATTTTGCATAATAAATTCATTCCAAACCCATTATGAATCTGTCTCAAACCCAGACCATATTCATTTGCATAACAGCCATCCATGCATTTGCTTGGAAACATCAAATATGAAGTTAGCTCTTGGAGTTCTTGCACTTCTCTATTGTCCTTGGTGCTAAAAAAACCAAAATTGTAAAAATAACCAATATGTTAACAATATAGATTACACGGGCTTATAAATTGACTTATCTATCATTTGATAGCCAATAACAAAAAAGTTATAGGTTCGAATATTTGTATCAAATATTAATTAAAAAATGGCTTTAAATTTAAAGTCAATTTGAGTTGAGTGTTCAACTGGTTCCAAAAAAAAACTTTAATATACATATCACTCATGTAAGAGAATATGGTTTGGACGGAATATCCGTTTGGGCTTTATGGGCTCTGATACCATGTAAGAGAATATGGGGTTCCACCTCAAAACCAATTGGCAATCAGGGGAGTAACACATATCTCTTTTATATTGATGTTGGACTCTCCCACTTTACAATGTAGGATATTTGTGAGATCCTAACAATTCACCTTCGTTATTGGATTTGGAATATTTTTTTTTTTTTTAAAGTAAAAAAGTCTATGAATCTTACCAAGTCCAATGGCTTCCTTTTCTTTCATGATGCGTAGTCGCTTGCAAGATTCAACAAACATTCTGAATGAATATCGAGGAACAGTTAGTTAATATTCTTTTAAATTAGGATTGAATTAATTAACCTAGCTATCAAAATATATGATAAAGTATTTGAATTATAATAATTAGGAAGTGGGGGGCTCTAATCCAAGAACCTCATGGTCTGATGTCGTTGAGCTACTCCTCTTGTTGACATACATTAAAGTAATTGAAATATAAAAAGAAGAAGACTTACTGCCATGGAACATCACCAACAAGCATCCAATCACCATCCTTGTCTTGATATGTGTGGACATAATCAGAGCCATCTAAAACATGATCTATTAGCTTGCTTTCATTCATGAAATCTTTCATCCCAGCTGCTTGAGATCCACAATTACCTTCAATAACAATTTCAAATGTGTAATAATGCATAAAAATATTCATATTACATTTTCCTTAAGATCAAATATACTTTCAACACATGTCTAGATAAGTATAATAATTTATGTTAAAAAGAGAAGTGGACTATGCAAGCTCATGACTTAATTCAAAGGATCCATGAACTACTTGATATTTTAATTAGCCTCTAAATTTAGTCTAATTAGAACTGTCAATCTAGTCCATTTATAGAAAGCTCTTTAATTTAATAATTGTTGGTCCAATACATCTTATGTACCATACCCCAAATAAGAGACAACAAGAAATTTATATTTATGCTCATTCATAAATTTTAAATTTAAGGCATCCAAATGAGTATACCTTCAGAGACTTAAACCCTCCGTACGGTGGGTAAGAAACTCTTTCAATATAAGGGTTCTGTCTCAAAATTAGTTGACAATTAGCAGAATAGTTCATCTATTTTATAAATTTTGAATCCTCGAGAAAGAACATGCTTTTAGAGTTTGGAGACGAATTAGATAGCAAACAATGAACCAAATTTATAAGGAAATTATGGTAATTAAGAGAAATTACGAATAATGGTGAAGGGAGCAAATAGATTGGCAAGGGCAAGAGAGAGTTGTGTGTAGGAATTGTAGATGCTTAAGTCCACCTTGCGAAGATAAGGTGCTCCGTCAACGCTAACCTTCACAAACCTCCCTCCATTATTATTCTCTTCAACATCTGATCTGCTTTTTCCCTTTCCCTTCTCCAGCATCACTGATCTGTTCCTTCTGTTTGTCCGTAGTGGCGGCCAACCCACCACCTCTACCGTTCTGTTAACGATCGACACTTCAGTCATAATATTTATAAGATAGATGAACACAGTTGTTCATTAATTTTGAGATAAAAACAATATAGTATCGTATATAAAAATACCTCACCACATTGTTTTAAATAGATGAGTTAGTACATTACGCCAATATCAATTGGTTTTGAATTCTCTCATATATATGCAAACTACCAAAATATACCTACAACAATAATATTCTAGTTCCACGAGTTCTTAACCATCCTGAAATGGTCTAATGGTTAAGATGGACTTGGAGAGCTTAGATATTAATGAGTTTAGTTTATGTTGACTACCTATTTAACAATTAATTTCTTACAGATTTTCTTGACATTCATATGTTGTATGGTCAGACAGTATGTTCCGTGACATCAGTTGAGGGGCACGTAAGTTCACCCTGAACCAATCACATGTCTTGCTTTCTTCCCTAAACTATAATCTACCACCTACTTTTTTGTTTTATGTTTGTGAAAATTTGTACTCATTTCTTTCCCAAATTGTTTTTTTTAAAAGATATCTTTGATTTTTTTAACCAAATTCTAAAATAAAAAAAAATGCTAGAATGATGTTAAAAAGTACTTACTTGGGTGGGGGAGGCTTGGGGTTTTGATCCAACCCATGATAAGATTCTTCTTGTTTAGTAGATGAAGTAAGATTAAGCTTCAAACCTGCCTTTGTTTCAGCAGCTGTGGATGTTTCATGAAATCCTCTCTTCCTTGTCATTTCTCTCCCAGGCAGCCCTAGCCTCAGCTCTGTCTCCTCGAACGACATCGTTTTTCTTATCGTCTCTAATTTCTCTATTACACTGGCTTTGAGTTCAGCTTTATTATTCTTCACTCAAATGATAATAATAATGATGATAAAGAGACTGCATTTTGAGAGGGTAGTAGATAATATAAGAATGGCAGCTTGTTGGGGTTGAATGGATATAATAAATAAATGTGATTCATTTACAGATGACCCTACTCCCTACTAGTTTATCCCTTTACACTTATGGCCAAATTTAAAAGTATAAATTATGATTCAAGTTCTAATATAAGTATATAAATCTTTGTATAATAGTTCATGCAGCCCAATGCCCTAAATGCATGAACTTGATGGTGAAAACTTTGGTGCATGTAATGAATATTAAGCCCACCAAAATTAATGACATGAGAATAACAATAATTGATATACAAGGGACTGACATTGGCATTGATGAGTGACAGGGCAGAATTGTGTGGTTATTCCAAATTTCCAAATTTAAGAATATGCATGTCCCAGCTTGATAATAACCCTCTACCATATAAATCCAAACAGATTATTCTTCAAATTCTCATGCACAGGTAGAAGCACTTTTCAAAACTTTAATGTAATCCCATTTTCATTTTGGACCATTGGAAAAAGGTGTATATCCAACAATATCAAAGTCTTGTTTGTGGTACAAAATGTGTCATTATTAATTGTTCTACCAATTTGATGATTGATTCATAATCATATAACTAGCTCTACCATTTGGTTTAAATAGAAGAAAAAAAAATTGACATTTAATATTAATGTTAATTGTTTGGGTTTCTTTCATTTGTTAGCAAGATTTTTTAGTTATTACAAATTTAATAATTATTTTATATTGTTGTAAAGTTGGCAAACATATACAAGAGAATATATACCTAAAAGTAACCTATCATATAGCCTAGAGACTATAGTGGCAGAGTTGTCTCCTATAAGTGAACCATATTTTTAAGAGTTCACTAACCATTAAGATGAGTGAATTCATTCAAATTCATGATCTCGATATGATACGATTGAGTTTTTAGATAAAAATTTCACAAAATAATTTGAATGCACAAAAAAATCCCTCTGAAAACTTAAAAAATATATTATTCATCATATCTCACTTAAACGTATTTAATCTGATGTTAATTGATATGTATGTTTAACTTCAAGGTCACATGTTTAAATGTAGGGCCACGTTCACATGTGCATATGGGACTAACCCATATATGTCTAATGAATCGGGGTTTATTGTTGGGCCAAATTTATAACTAGCAAAGATGGGCCATGATTGGGCTAGATTTCCAAAAATAATAATAGTAATTGACGTGTCAAGCGTATCTTCTGCAACAGAAATGTAAACTCTGCCAGGTCACCATTTGACCAGGTCAAGATTTGGCAGGTCTGAATTGACCAAGTCAAGATCTGCCAGCTCAAACTGTTGACCAAGTAATTTATTAATCCACATCACACTCTTGATTGATTCCTTGCAGTTCCTTCAAGTATTTCATCGTGTAATTTAAAATGAACTCTTGATTGATTGTCAGCCATCAAAATTATTCAAAATTGAATTTAAACCTATGACCGAGATGATGAGCACGTGCTTATGCCAGTTTAAGAACTTCAAAATATGATTCCCCCCAAGAAAATACTCCCATAATAATAAATTAATAAAGGAAAATACCCTCACAGAAAATATGACCTCAAAAGCTTAATCTGTTGAAAGGAAAAGGAAATATCTGAACAATTTGAAGATGACTTACCTAGTAGCAAGCATCAGTGACAGAATAAGTTGATCACTTGTTTACAGATAGAAAGAAACAACATGATTTGTTCCAAAGAAAATATAAAATAAAAATCAAGAGAGTGCAGATTTTAAGGATATGGTGAAGTTTTCTAGTTCCTTCAATCCTTCTTCAGGAGTCTGGGCTTCACCTAACACCTTCACCATAGCACTACCAACTATGATACCATCAGCCCCCCAGCTAGCCACCTATGGAACGAACACAGCAACATGTTATCCAACAAAAATGCACGACTAATAAACCGTTTCGGTGTTTGACGATTCTTTCTTACCTGTTTAACATGCTCGGGTTTTGATATACCAAAACCAACTGCTACTGGTTTTTCTGTTACCTGTCAAACAAAGCAGAGCAGAGTGTGAGGCCGGCGTTATCGATCAGCTTCAAAGTGCACAACTATACAAATACAATTTTGCAGTGACTACAAATACATCATAGACAATTATGAAACAGACATACCTCTTTAATGTCCTCTAGGAGAGTTTGAACTTTATCACTCACTGATGCACGGGCACCGGTAACTCCAACGGAGCTCACCTATAATTCAGCAAAAATAAATGTCAAGTCTCAAGTCTTACAGAAAATAACATCATAATGTTGACTTGATTTCAATTAGTACATGAACTAATATAGAGGATAACTGCATTTAACTATTTTCGCCAAAAGCCTTGCTCTCTCAACATTATCTACAATTTTGACTTGATTTCAATTAGTAAATGAACCAATAAAGAGCAAAAACAAATATCATGTCGCAAGTCTTTTCTCCCACCAAATAGAAGAGATCTCACAACACCTCCCAACATAACTCTCTTATTTCATACTTAACTCACCAACAAGACAGCCTTAAAAACGCCCTCCCAAGGGCTTTCAGAGAATTTGAGGAAAGAAGGAAAAGTCCACGAGTTTCCATCATTACACCACAGATAACAACTATTTTCTTCCATAGTTTTTTTTCTTCTCAGAGGCGACTCTCCAAATTAATAAGGTCAAAAGAAATGGTCTTATAAAAAATTACCAAGTATCATCATTTATGAGTGACATCAGAAGCCTCCAAATGAGATGAACAAAAATCAAAACTCATTGCATATTAAAGATGAAAAAAAGAAAAGGTCTTACAAGATAAACAAATCCCTCTGATGCTTCAACGATGGCCTTCATCCTATCTTTTGGTGTGGTTGGTGTAGTTAAGAGTACCTTTAGCAGTGTAAAAAAATGTATAAGAACAAGCACTGCAAATTATGTCCCTGATTTATGTGAGGCTTCAGTGGAGCAGCTATCAAAACCCTAGGACTACTTCATTTAATGCTTGACCATATCTTTAAGTAAAAATCATAATAAAAATCAAAACCTAGAAACTATCAACGATTTAGAATATATAGCCATTATGAGAAAAAGAATTCACCAGCTCAATATTGTACTTCACAGCTTCTTTTCTCAAATTTTCAGTCTCCTCAAGAGGAACATCCGGTACAACAAGACCTACAAGAAAGTGCAACGTAACTACAAATATATTCACGAACCCATTGCTCAGAAAGGTGTTGCCTGGGAAGGGTTAAACCATTTCCATGGAACTTTGCAAACAACAAAAATGGCATTGAGCTTATCCTATATAGAATTACTCATATATGTGAGTTCCCGAGTCAACTTATGTGCACTTCAACTATTTTCACACGACAATACTATATTTGGTTGTCAAGAAATCCCATAAAAAATTAATTCCTAAGTAAGTGGTTACCATATATTGAACTCATTACCTCTACTTTTCTAAGGTCATCTTGACCGGTAAGTCAGCCATGGTGGTTTATGTATAACATTAACATGTACGTATTGAAACTCGTGCAATTTTCTAGGTGATGTTTGATATTGTTGGTTGATATAATTAAATTTACCTCAACCCACCAGCTTAAGCTTTTGGGTTGGTTGATGGTTTAACATAATTCAATATGGTATCAGAGCAGGAAGTCCTGAGTCCTGAGTTTGAGCCTCAGCCAAGTGATTTCATCCCCAATTAAAATTGAATTCCACTTGTAGGGCATTTTTCAAAAAATTTAAGCCTAAAAGTGAAGTGGAGTGTTGGTTGATATAATTAAATTTAACTCAATCCACCAGCTTAACATTTTGGGTTGGTTGGTGGTTTAACATAATTCAACAAATACGTTATTTCAATTCTAGAGAAAGTCCAAACGTTACGCCATTATGGGTTGGCCTAATGGTCATATGAGGGTTTTGGGAATTATAAAATACTTTGAGGTAATGAGTTCAAGATGGTGACCTACCTAAGAATTAATCTACTATGAGTTACCTTGACAACCAAATGTAATAGAATTAGACAGTTTTCTCGTGAATGTGCATAAACTGACTTGAACACTCACATATATCAAAAAAAAATCAAACGTTACCACCCATATAACACTAGAAGCAACAGATAAGTGTAGGCATGTCACATTCTTTTCAATTATAACAGTATTAGCTTTTGAAAATCGATACGTAGTTGATGGTCTTAAGTTAGATAATCACATAATGGTGAAACAGACGGATAATATTCCTATATGAAGTCTCTGTTCTTTCTTTGCTCATAAAGAGAGAATGGGTTGTTCCCAAATACCAACTAAACTGAATGCCAACACTAACATTTGGAACCTGAGTATTGGCTCCACTTAGCCATGTCATGTCATCTTGAAAGTAACTAAACTACTTATGTCAGCATAAAGTTTAACCCAATTCATTATGAAAGATCAGTAGTACCTCGTACACCAGCTTCTTTTATTATCATCATGAAGTTCTCAATGCCACGCTTAAGAATTGGGTTATAGTATGTAAAAAGGGCAATTGGGCAAGATAGTTCAGGAATCACCTGAGGGGAAAGAAAACAAAAATGTGTCAACTTTCAATTCCGAAAGAGAGACCCAACGGATAGTGAGCCATATCTAGAAAGTAGCATATTGTAACTGACATTTGATTTCATGGTGCAGGGCAAAAAAAAGAAGAAAATTCTAATTTAAAAGCCTGGTTAAATGCAGCCTCTATAATGATTCATCCCAGCATAACTAATTTAACAGATAACCTAATATGTTTGATGAATAGGCT
The DNA here is from genome assembly GCA_037832685.1 of Sicyos baderoa. Lineage (NCBI taxonomy): Eukaryota > Viridiplantae > Streptophyta > Magnoliopsida > Cucurbitales > Cucurbitaceae > Sicyos > Sicyos baderoa. Next base: position 2,620,925 of record JBBMEF010000021.1, on the reverse strand, counting down.
GCTATAGCTCATTAGCTCCACGTGGCTCGTTAATCGTTATAACTAGTTTTCCAAAGCACATATTTGGCATATGCACATCTTCTTAAGTCATTATACAAACTTGAATTATTCTTTCTTTCTTTGTGCTGCCTCAAATGATTTCAGACCAAAAGTGGAAAAGAAATGGGTACTATTCACAGCAAGTTGCAACATACAGCGATAATACCTCCTTCAGCATAGAAATGATTGAACTAAAGTTTGTGCCCTTAGCCAAGGACCGAGTAGCTGCAGCCTACAGAAAAACATTCATAAGAAACAAAAGAAATTGAATGAAGAAATGAAGAGAGAAAGAGAGAGACCTGTATAACAGGACCATCTGCCAAGGGATCCGAATACGGCACACCGAGTTCGATTATATCCGATCCATGAGCAGAAAGAACCTTCAATGCCTTAGCCGTGGTGGAAAGATCAGGATCACCAGCAGTGATGTAAGGGATCAATGCGACCTTCAAAACATGTATGATAATTCAGGACAACTGTTGTATTATGCCTTGAATGCATTATTGCCCTACGATTACTAGTCGGGGGTCTCGCTGTGCAAGCGCATTCCGCATTAGAATCTATTTCCGCGAGCATTCTATTTAGTTTGCACACTGTAATTAGGGTTTAATGAAGGCGCATGTATAAGTCCGAATTAAACTCTAGTCGTTAAGTTGATGTTCATTCTGTGTAATCTGTATTATTACGACACTCCTCTCTGAATAAAATTGTTTTCCTCTCTGCCCGTGGACTAGCTAGCACAACATTAGTGAACCATGTAAACTTGTGTGTCGTCTTCTTCTCTTCTCTCGCGTTATCGTATTATCTGCTTTTACGTCTTCGTTATCGATTGTTGATTGCCGATTTCATAACAACAACATTAACAAATGAAAAAATCTCATCCCATTGTTTGAAGAACTAGACCACAAACACTGGTATTAAATTATTAATGACTATAGGTAATTACTTTGTGAGAATAACTCATCCAATACGATTTCGATTTCGGGGAAATTGGGGATAGTGAATGGTGAGACAAAATTACCTTGCCTTGCTGCTTCAACTTGCTGAATGTTTCGGACAGCCCTACGGCGGGGGAGGCTGTAAGGGCAGCCATTGGAACAAATCGCTTGGATTGGAACCCTGAAATCCTACGGCCCGTAGTGGGTGTCTGGTTGAATCCAAGCAGCTTCGAAGAATTCAAAGCAATGTCCATTCGGAGTAAATGACGGCCGGATGTCCACTGAGTTTCAAATTCCGATCAAAACAAAGAGAGGGTTTCATCAATTTAGATTTTAAAATAACTTTTCAAATTCAGAAATGGAAACAAATTCACAACTTGCCTTATACTGAACTTGAGCTCTAATTTGCTTGAGGGTTTGGGAGAAAATGAGGACTCAAATTGGCGACAGAATACTATTTTATATGCTGAAATTTGTTACTTCCTTTAATTTTATCCAATTTTATCTTAAATTTTCAATCTCATCCATCACCCTATTTTAATTTAACCTAAACAAAGTGTGTTTAATTTGGTGAATTTAATCGAAGATTGAACTTAAGTGAATAGTAACGTAGTTGAGTTATTGGTGAAACACAATTTAACTATTGTATACATATTTTTGGTTTAGTTCAATGATCTAATACTTTCTTCATAATAAATTATTTTTAATTAATCATATCCTGATATACAACGATTTGTAAACTGATCGTGTATGTATATTTGACATCTGGATATATGGTATTTGTAAGACCTATATCGACTTATGATTCTTTCTATATCACACGTATTTATGTGAGATCAATTAGTTTCAATTGCCATTAATTCCACTTGGTGGCAAATCGTCTCTTAACTGCAACCAACGAGGAGTTCGGCATTCACTTTTCCGCCAATTAGACACAGCGTGAATTAAGGTTTGATATTTTCACCGGAAACTTGGCCGGTCACCTGCTACTTATATATGAGGAGGTAGAGGTAGATCTGACATCCGTGACTGTTGAAGCCCGCTCATATTTGATTATTCAAACCCAAATAGTTGAATTGGTTCATTTTAAATTTCTATAATATATGTAAAGTGAGATGTCAATTTTGTTTTACTTTAATTTGCTCGTGCATTTTAGATTAATTGTTGTATAAAGTATGACATTTAAATTAAAATTTCACTACGAAAGACAAAATATGTATGTCTTTCTTTATTTCTTTCTTTTTGGTTAGCTTACTAACTTAATCCCCCCAAACATTGAGAATGGTATACGAAATTTTTATCTATTATAAAATGACCTAGTAATCAAGAGAATTTTCAAAAATTAATTGATGATAAATTTAATGCATGGTAGTCATTTAACTAAAAATTAATTTCTTACCGATTTTACTAACATCAAAATATTGTAGAGATATGACACAAATAAATAAATAATATCTATTTATAACAAAAACAAAATTGAAAATACACTAAATTAAAATTTTAATTTGCAAACAAGAGTAAGTAGCTCGACTAGGAGGTCATTCATGGGTTCGAATCTCCCAAACTCAATTGTTGTAATCTATAAAAAAATAAAAAAAATAATAATGATGAAACATTTTTCTTTTCTAGTTTTAGTTCAACATCTAGAGGTGAAAACATTAGGATACCTCACCTTATAATCATATGTACATTTATGTCAACACACTAAAGTGATCTTTTAAAACAATGATGACAAACCTAAACTGTCGAGACCTATGAAAATCATGAACTTTTTCCAAGTCTCCCGTGTCTTCAAAAATACAATTTTCTTTTAGTTAAAGCCAAAGTTACAAATTTGAGATGCAATCATATAAGAGGGTGGAGTTGTGTTCATTAAGGTCCTCAAATCTGTCAGTACCATGGGAGATTGGGAGGAGTAGAATGTGAATGGCAAAAAAAAAAAAAAAAAAAAAACCAATATAACTTTTTACCTTTGCTTTGGTTACCAAAAGGAGCAGAATCCCCATGTCTCAAAAGAATATGCAGCCTGCCTTGCCCTACTTCCAATAAAGCTCAAAATTTCATCACATGTATATGTTACAAGTTAATCAAGCAAACGTGAAACAACTAGGAAGATGATCAAGTTGAGTCTTTTCATGTGAATTTGTTTCCTTTTAATCTCTATATATGCAATGTATGTCGACATTTAACTTTCTACTTCTAATTCTTAATACAAATATTTATCAACACAAACATCAACTCACGGATTTTTATGTACAAAAAGTACTTTGTATAATACACTCGAGATTTCAAAAAGAAAGATAAAATAAATATGAAAACTAGCAAAATAGATTACAATCATGAATGAATTAAAAATAAATTAACTTATTTAAAAGTTTCATCATTAAAACTTTTCAGTTTGTATCTATGATAGCTATGAAATTAATTAACTTTTTTATTATATTTCTGTCTATTTATTAAGTATGTATGATTAAATTTCATATTTTGAATTTCTTCATCAATGTTACATACTTTATACTAGTCAGTTAGCATGTCTAATAGATCTTTAAATTTTCTATCTAGAATCTAATAAATTTTAAATCCTCTCTCTATATATAGATACCATTAACCATACAATAGTAGATGTCAAAATTGAGCTCATAAACTGGCTCAACCATTATGGTTAGATGTCTTATACTTTAAGTCATATTAAGCCTAAAACTATAACATAAGCCTAATAAAGAACATATTTTAAGATAAAGTTGTATTTTTCAAACAAATACAAATTTTTGAATGGAAGATAAATAGGATAAGATGCTACCTTTAAAAAGCTAACAAGTAAACCAACTATCAAACAACCGAGGGAAATAAAAGTACCCGATATCCATGGCTCTGCTTTTTTTTTTTTTTTCTTCTTTTTACCTTTTGCTTTCTTCCATTTAAGACATTCCTGAAATAGAAGCACGTCAAAGTAACACAAATAATTAAAGTTTATTTGATAACTATTTTATTAATGAAACAAGTTTGAATATCATTTCGCCCAAAAAAAGAGGTTTTGAATATCATTTCAAAAACAACACTTAAACCTCCTGCACCTGTCAATGAGGTTTTTGGTGAGATGTATCTCTCTTGGTGACAACATTAAACATTAATGTTGAAATAAACTTTAAGCATTACTCTAGCACATCTTTATGAGGTTTAAGACTACCAAATGCAATTCTAAAGTCTAACTCAAGGACCCACACTATATATATTCTTTTCCTTTATTTTGCAGATAAGCAAGAAAATGGATAGTTTTTTTTTTTGAAACAAGAGTAACCACGCCCGTCCTTAGACCAGACACCGGGAGACATCTAAAGAGTAAAGTCACAGGTGAGTCTCGAACCTAGGACCTTGAAGGGAACATATCTTCAAAGCTCAAGTCTCCAACACTGGATATTTGAGACAAGAAAAGGAATAGTATATACATCAAACGTAATCCAAATAAAAGAAATTTAAGTTTAATTGGAGAAAAGAAAAATTATTATACCAAAAAAAAACAGAGGAGAATAATCTAGTGCAGATTTCAAGATAGAACGTGAGCTGATAGCATTGTACAAAATAGCAGAAACGACGATTTTAACACAAGCTAGAAATGAAGAGATTCTCAACTAAAAGCAGGATCCACCAAACAAAACAAGTTTATCGGTTCCTTAATTCTACTTGGATTCTATATTGAGATGGTATTCTTTCGATTAATAAACTAAGAATGCATATTATTTAATTCGTTTCTACACCTTTTTCCAATATTGGATTATTTTTAAAACATAATCTGTTCAAAATCAATGAAGAAAAAGAAGTCATATTCTTTAATTATGTCAGTGGGCACACCTAGAAACCAAACAACCTACCCACTCAAAACAGGAAGAGATGAGGTTAAAAAGTAAATGTAATGGGTGACTTTTAAAAGCAACGGTGTTTTGCTTAAAAAACCAAAAGAAAATGGAGCACTAGAAGTTCATAAAATAGTAATTACAGTATATAGTTCTGGACACCATCGTCAGGAAAGAGCCTAGTAAATGTAAAACCACCCACCAACTCCTAGTACTTTTTAATTTTTACCCTTTCTGGCTATGCCACCCAAATTCTGCAAAAGTTCTGTTTCTTAGCCCCACACCCACCCTCCCTTTCTTGTTTGCTTCCACAAAAATAGTGTAAGATTCTTAAAACCATGGGGAGAGGGAAGGAAGTATGGAGTTCAAGGCCCACATGATGCTGAACAGTGGATTCTACCCCATATTCAGTAACCAACCTCAGATTTAACTCTTTTTTATTTTTTTTTATCCGTGACTGTCCGAGCCAACTTTTGCGCACCTCTCGACTGATGTCTCGGGACGTACCGCTTGACTCTACAACATTTGGATGCCAAGAAAATCTGTTGGAAATTAATTCCTAGGTAGGTGGCTATCATAGATTGAACTCATCACCTTATGCACTCCAAGACCTTCATTGACCAATTGAGTCACTTCATGATGGCTAGATTTAACATTAATTATACAGCTCCCTAAAGATAAAGATATGGGAAATAATTGCATGCTGCCCGGGCAGCATGCATTCCCTATTATAGTCAAATCTTGACCTTCTATTATTTTTGTTATTTTTTAAATAGTCATTTTTCAAAATTACAAACATAATAAATGGCTAAGATTTAACCAATTAAGTGGTTGCATGCTGCCCGCGCAGCATGCAATTATTTCTCCAAAGATATATCTAAACCATGCCCCCCAAGATCATAAACTTCAGAACAGCAGAAATCTATTTTCTAAATTGAACCTCCTAATTTGGTTCTCCCTGCTCTGAACCATTGTGTATATGTGCACAGATTTCAAAAAATGGCTGATACTTCTTACACATACAGGCTCGGCCAAGGCAAATTGAATTCAAAATCAACCATATTGTATAAATCATTAACGTTAATGAACTACTAATAAAGTAGAGATTCTGGAGAAATGAAGTGTATGTGGTCTGATAAATCAGGACCTGGAATCATCATTATATCACACTATATTCCCGTTGCAGAAGGATGGAAAGAATATGGATATGGGCAGAGGCAGAGGCGCCATTTTATCTTTATCATAATCATAAAAGGGAAAGAAGAAGAATTATTAACTCACCTCACGGTGCTCGAGGCAACAATACTTTGTTTAATTTTCTTCAATCCTCAAACCTGTTCCTGCCATTCTCAAGAACAAAACAAACATTTTCAGTGGTGGAATATCAAAACACTATTCTCTGAATAGAAAATCATTGAAGAAAAACTGCATGAGATGCTTCTTTTACCTTTGTTGCTTGCAACTGAACCTTCAATAAAGATCTAAACAGAAACCTGATGACCTGCCAAAGGGGATTTAAGGGTCGAAGAAAAGACACAAACTTGATAATCACCAACTATTTATTTTCAAATTTTATTGATATTAGTAATATCCAAACCCAGACCCTTACACAAAAACCAGAAGGGGATTTAAAGGTTAACAACACAGTCACCATAGGTAGGTTGTACATAGCTATTTTGTTTACACTGCAGTCAAAAGCTCACAAAAAGGAGAAAAAAAAAAGAAACAAAACCAAAAATTCCATGGCTAGTCTTCAATAACCGATGCCAAACCAGTAACAATCTTAAGATTTCTAGCCCCAACCGATGAGCTTTTTGGCTTAAGCTCCGGAGGTTTCCACTCTTTTACAGCAACAACAGTCTCAACCTCTCCCAATTCATTACGATCCATCGATTTCTCAGCTTCCTGAATTTTGGTTACATCGATTTGGAAGTTTTCAACAGGATCCTTTGACTCAGAATTAGGACACGAAATCGACAAGGACGATGCACGAATATGAGGAGAGAGCCATTTCGCTTTGACATACTCAGCTTTTCTCCATGGAGGAACAGGCATCCCCTTCTTCTTTAAGCTCTGCTTTGCAGCCTCTGATACTAAGGATACAATCCGCTGAAGCCGACAAGCCTTGCCGACGAAGATATAAGGAACAAGTTGAAGGATCGATTTGTAGGTTTTAGTTGACCGGGCAATGTCGAACTCCGATCGGAAATCGAAGTCTATCAATAAGCGTTCTCCTTCGATAATCACATCAACGTATTCATAATCCCCTGATGAATCAGAAAAACGGAGTTCGATCAACAACAATCGGAATTCTGAAACCTAAAGAAATTCAAACTTAGATAGAGGAATTGGCGGTCTGGTTCAACTACCCTAGGTTTTCTCTTGAATAACAAAATCTTAGGATGAAGGGGAAACTGATGAGTAAACCGCTCGAATTCAAATTAAAAAACCTACAAAATTTCCCAAAATCAAAAGTAAGAGATGTACCGGCCGGATATGAGAGGGATTTTTCCCAGTGAGATTTGCAGATGGAAGCGTCGTATCCAAGAGCGATCAATCCATTAGTAACAATCTCCCTTGCTAAATCGTCTTTACGCTGGCAGACCTTGTTCTTCTCTACGATCCTCGCCGTATCCGCTAATACGTTCCTCTCATGAACACTCGTACAAGGAATTAAGCTCTGTTCGAATATAAAAATGCTACTCAGAAGGATCGAAACAAGAAACCTAAATCCTTAATTTCAAAACTAAAGTTAAAAATGATCGGTTATACCTTGAGAAGCTCCCATGCCTCGCCACCGGAAGAAAAATTGGAATCGCCGGAACCTGTAAGCGGATCGAATTCCTCGTCGGAGCTGTCCGTGTAGTTTCCATTGAAGCAGTTGCAGCGACGGCGGCCGCACCTAGAAGCGGTGAATTGTTTCTCATTGTTGTCCTCTAAGAAATTCTGGACCATATTCGCCAAGCATATAGAGCTAGGCTCTAACTCAGCGAATCCGTCGGAGATTTCCTTGCTAACTTTCGATTCTTCAACCTTCTCCGCCGAATTTCTCAGTACGTTCGAGAACTGTCTCTCTAACAGTCGCTTCAATTTCGACTTCACCACTGGCTTCACCAGCTCGCACCGAGCTGCTTCTTCGTCTGCGTCAAAATCGATTGGCTGGATCTTCATTTGAAAAGGCATGTTGAATTCAAGAACCTATACAATCTTCATCGTTCTCCAAAATTGAAGTTCGTGTTCTTCAATTCCTTCAGTTTATTCAGGATTTCACAGCCTAGAGTTCGATTACAATCGTCATCTCTGAAGCGTATCTCATTACAGATATCAGGAAATTAAACCGACACACAAATCAAGAGTTTTGCCCCTAAAATTAAAATTAAATGTATAGAAATCAGAAGCCTAATCCCTACTCATTATATTGCAGTTTTTTTCCCCTAATTTTCTAAACAGAAAATGGAATAACTTCGAAACTCAGGCAAGTAAAGTCGCTTTCGTTTGGGGAAACCAGATACGGTCAGAGTGCACTAACCGTATCTGCAACGCAACAAAACGTAAGAAACTCCATAATTGCCGGCAAGTAATAAAATCTCCGGCGAGCAGAAACAGTCGCCGGTCAAGGCAAACGTTAAATGAACTCGGTTTTCAGTACGCTCTCGGCTTTCTCTCAGTCGACGATGGAAGAGATGAAAGAGCTTGAGGACGGGAAAATTTATAGCACAACGAGATTTCTAGTACATCACTTTTTTTTTAATTGCGCGGGTTGGCACATTAAAAATAATAATAATATTTTATTTTATTTTTTTAAAATGATCAAATCTAGCGAAATAATTAGAAATATAGTCGAGTTTTAAAATGTCTTTTTTTTTAGTACAACTTTTAAAATGTCAATTATTAACTAACTAATATATAATTATTTATTTATTAATACATTATTAGGTATTATATTAATATTATAATTGTATTATTTTAAAGAAATTATATAATCTTATATTAATAATGTATTATGTATTATTAATATGAGAGTTCGTTCGATATCGCTATTCATTATAATCATAAAATATTTTTTAAAATAAATTATTTATATTACATTTTACTCAAAAATTTTATTCTACTTTATTATTAGACTTCTATGAGTTCAATTGATTGATTTTAGACTCCTATTAATTCAGCTGGAAGGTTTTAATGTGCCTCAAATGAATAAGTTTGAGAATTGTACTATATATTGAATTATTTTGTTTTTTGTAATATGCATACAAAATCATTTTATTAATATATATGATGATTATTAAAAAAATTATCAAAAAAAAAACAGTGACCATTTTATATTATTTTCTAAATTGATTAAAAGGGTAAGTTTACTAAAAAATAATAACATAAAAATTCATTTATTTACAAATTTAAAATAATAGTAATATTTTTTTAAAAAAATTGTGTTACTTCAATTGGATTGTAAATTTGAGAACGATAATAGTTCTATTATATCAATCTATACTTAAATGATAAAAAGAACTCTTTCAATTTAATTATTGTGGATTTCTTTAATAAAATAAAAAAATAAAGTCTATTGTTTCTTAAAAACTTAAGAAAAAGTTTTTGGTCCTGTTTTAAAATATTAAATATTCCGCTTACTTTAAATATATAATTTAAAAATGTTTAGTTCAATCAAGGGTAGAATTAATTCTTATGACAAGTTTAAAATTAATTTTGTTCAAATAACTACTATGGAACAATAAAAATATGATTTGAATCATTCATCTATAGATATACATTTATGATGGATTGTTTGAACATCCTTTCATTCATCTACTATTATTGTTTAAATAAATAAGTTAATTTTGTTGGACTTTATTCAAGCATGATAACCATTTCCATATAATATAAACATAACATGAAAATCAAATTGAAATAAGGACTAAAATTAGTTATTAAAGTTAAATAGTTAAAATATAACAAAAAAAAAAAATCAAAGTATATACAGAAATGTTATTAAAAAATAAATAATATGGTAAATCCAAAAATATAATGTAAGAAAAATGTTACGCAAGGGGCACGTGTTGGGCAATCGTCGATTCGCGGCATTTGCAGTTTGCCTCCACGTTATGTTTAGATGGCGATGATACTCGACAAAAAGCAGTATGCCGAAACTGCCCTCGAAAAGAATTGGAATGACGAGTTTGCCACCCGCCCTCATACACGGAGGCGTTCACAACCGCCACATGATCGTGTGGCGTGGGCGAAGGGCGGGCAGCTAAAGAAAACCAACCAACCCACTATGGTGAAATTCTCGTGTCTTTATATATATTTTTATATATATATGAAAAATAATATAGAAAAATAGGACTACTAAACTTTATCCGAATGCACGAACACTTCCAAATGATGTATGACCCACATTATCCAATTAATTGTTGGGTTTTCATGTATTTTCTCGAAAATTTAACAAAGTTATAATAAACCAATAATGATAACATTATTTATAAGAAAATATATTGTTAGTTTAAGTTTGTTTAATAATTATTATTTTACTCGGTCATTGGTA
>JBBMEF010000021.1:2581751-2592653 GCA_037832685.1 Sicyos baderoa | reverse complement strand
AATTTATAATGGTAATTATATGTTTTCTTTTTAGTTGACCAGTTGTAAAATTTGTGGCAAAAACACTAACTTAGCGCTTAGCTTTCATGAAGTATTTGTATTAAAAAAAAAAACTCGGAAGTTAAATCGAATTAGCAATTGAATGTATTCTCGATGAAGAAGTTGGAATTATCAAACTAAGTATTCAACTCATGAAGTACATGAGTATGACCTAGAAAATTAGAAACCTTTCTTTTGAAGTTAAAAATGCATGAATACAAATAGCCAATAAAGTATACACTTTTTTTTCTTTTTTTCTTTTTTTTAATCAATTAAGTAGACACTAATAACCCAAGGATAATGAGAATTTCTTACCCTAATCTAAATTTGTGCCAATAATAGACGCGGATAACTAGACAATCACGAGTAGAAAAATTGATCCCATATCAAATTGGCTTCTTGGGGAAAATAATTTAAGTATGAATTTAAAGCAAAAACGTAGGGTACAAAAATATAGATCAGAATTAACTTGTAATTGAACCCAAAAAAATCAAAAGAAAACGCTGCTTTTGAGGACAGTCAATTCCGAATATTCTGATGGACTGTTTTACTGTTATCTTTCTTTTTACCATTTCTTACAGCAACAGTAATAGTAAAAATACGTTGCTCATAATCAATTGAGAAAGGTAACAACTATGGCAGGTGATAAGTGATGGTACCTAAAAGGATTGACTAGGAGACTCTTCAAGAATCCAAGATATTCAATCCATGTAAATACTTAGATTTTTGTTGTAAGCCAACTTAGTCGGTCACTCGCACTAAATAAACATATATACTAAAAATGTTGGTGGCGTGTTGGTTTAATTATTTGGTAATACATTATGGTCACAAATTCGATATTAGAAATCGATATTTGATTCTAATTTATTTGAGAACAAGAGTACGTTTGCCTCGTGATCTCCATCTCCCAATATATATTCGATATATATAAATAAGTGACAGTTGGTAACAAATAATTGTGCACTATAAAGACAGAGAAATACCATGCGGGCTGCCTTTTCAAACAGTATTGAGCAAATCCAAGGCAAGGGGACCGTAATTTTCAGAACAATTTTAAATGGACTCAGATTTAGAATGATTAAGTGCTACAAATTAGAGACAAAAGGCACATGAATTCAAGTTTGGTTCAAGGCTAAGACTCCAGCCAGACCCGGCTTTTGAGGTCACTTTCAACCTTTCCCATGAGGAGTTTTTAATTATCAAACACTTTTTCTTCTCACATGAAATGCTACAGCAACCCCCACCCACTTTCTGGCTCCTCCCCACTACACTATTTTATACAGATCCAATTTTCATTAAAAAAAAACAAAACAAAAGTTATTCTTAGATTTGCCTGTTCTTCCCTCCCCCATAATAATGATTAACATTAGCAATTTTCTAAACATAAATTTGATGAGAGAAGAGTTGGGAACTTTGCCTTTGCCTTTTAGAACATCAGCTTCCTCCGAGGCATGTTATTGGCATTATTGAGGTTGCATTTTCCTGTAAAGGTAGCGAGATCTCGGATGGTTTCGCCGATTAAGTCTTTGAATATTAGTCTTTCAACGTCCAATACTCCTTGGGATGTTTCCACTGGCCAGTCCCTCCATCCTGTAGGGGCATCCCTTGTTAGGTCCTTCTTTAGGACACCACATATGACCTCGAACAAGTCCCCTGATGCATTGGTGTTGTCCTCCCGCTCCCTGATTCGTTGAAACTCGGACCAAACTTCCTGTACTGAAGTCGGCTCGGCCATTGATTCGGTCTGTGCGTTGGATTTCCATGGTGGCAATTGCCTGTTTCGATCGAGAATTTCGTTTATGGTGTCGAAAATTAGCCTCCTCTGCAGCCTTGAGACCTGGGAGACGTCCTTCCCTTTCAGATACTGCTGTTCCTCTAACAATAGGAAAACATCGGAGTCGTCGTCGTATAGTGAACAATGAGAGGCCCGGAGAATATCCATAACATAGACAAAATCACAGTCGTCGGATTGATGGGCCAAACTCGATTCCACTGACGAGATAGCTTGAAACCATGCATCTTCTTCCACATCAACCACTTGGTCTGATAACACAAATGACAACAAGAACAAGCAACAATTAATCAACAACATAAAGTAGCTTAATAATGAATAGGTCAAAGTAGAACCTACAACATTACATGTTGGGTGACTGTCCAAAAAGGATAAAGAAGCACACATAAAAATCCATTTCTCTCAATCTCATCAGTCCATCCAAGTCAATAAATTTCCCCGTGGTCCCAATTACTTCACTAACCCTTAATCCAACTGGCGATTTGCTGCTGATAGACAACATTCATAAATTTTCCCAGCTGTAAACGCTAGACAGTTAAAGCCCGAGTACCATAAACATAGGTACTTTTCCCACATGATTAATATCCATCATAAAGAAAAGAAGGCAAAATCAAATGTGACGTTGATAAACCTTCTAGCTTAGTGAAAATCATTTAAAAGAAAGTTGATTGGGTGAGCCTCATGAGAATATTAAATTGTGGTTGGTTCATTCCAACTACCAATCAAATCAAAACAGCTGAGTACAAATTGTTTCTTTTACTATTCTTTTAATATGGGTAGTGTACATTCCACTTAGAACTTAAAATTTCATAGCTAGACACCCTCTACTAACATGGGTCCTGCTTGAAAATCACTGCTATTTACAATTCATCATGACTAATTTGGATATGGCTAGACAAGCCACGGGCCAACAAATACTCAAATGCTGACTAAATATGGTAAAAGGAAGCGCCACGAAAGTCAAAAGCAAGACATGATGAATGAAAATTTGCGTACAAGAACCCAAAATAGAACTGGGTGTTCTTTTTACTAACGTGAAACGAAGCATTGATTGAATTCTATTTCGTTACCTATAAAATCAATTTGCCGTTTTAGTACAGGCGATGGCGACGACTCCTCCTTGTAAAAAGACGAGTCGAGTACCGAGACGGGACTCGGTTGCAACTCAGTCGATGTGATTTCTGCTATGCTGTGAAGAAGTTTGTCGCACCTCTCCAATAGACTACGACCTTCTTTGAACTCATCAACCTTGTTAGACCTCTGTTACAGACATAAATTACAATTAATTAACTTTAATTTCAAGTTTAATTCAATCGATTTCAAAGAAACTCGTTGAAGTGATTGCATACCTCTGTGTCTGTTTGTGAAGAGTTGCTTACGCTGCTTTCTGAGAACGTGGACGATTCGTCCTCTGCTTGAGATACGTAAATCTTCCGTTCTTTACGATGAACAGAGGCCGATGGTTTCCTGTTTCTTGGGGATCGGTTTGTGATTTGGGGATCTGATCCGATTTTGTATGAATTCATCTTAGAACATTGAACCGGAGAAGCTCTTCTCTGATCGGCAGGATCGTTAATTCTTCTCTGCGTTTCTACGAACAGTCCTCTTCTGCTCGGACTTTTCACGTTACTGTCGCATCTAGTTGGTGAGCTTGAGAATCTACCTCTGTTTTGGTTCCGTGCATTTTGATCAAACTCCAAACGATCGCGCCTGTACGATGCAATCGGCATTGTTTCGCCTGTAACGTTAACATTCCGGCGTCCGATTTGCCTCGATCTGTAACTCGAAGGTGGCGATTCGTTACCAATTCTTCCTAACCGATTGATCGAAGTTGGTGATCTAGCCGGCCTCATCACTACAATCGGAGATTCAATCTGGGAAGAATTGCGGCCATAGACGAAGTTACTTTGGCCTGGAGGCTTCTTGCAATGAAGAAGACCTTTGAGTTGATGAACTTCGAGGATCTGTTTCAAGGTTTCCAAATCTTTTGAGGGCTCGCCGATTCCTCTCATCTTCAACCTCTTCTCTATCTCTCCGTAGATTGTTGCAGGTTGCTTCGGCTCTGGAAAAACGTCAACGGAATCGAAGAAAATCTTTCTAGGTCCCAATCCTCTGTGTGACCTAACTTGCTCAGCCTTGGCTGCAAAGTCGTTTCTATTATCCAGCGATTTGGCGTTTGAACTGTGGTTTATGTTTGCTGCATTCTTTACAAGTACACTGTTCGCAATATTGTCCTGTGAGTTTGAATAATAAGATTGCTTCAGTCGGAAATTGTTACCGTCGATGAAGCGGTTCTGGTATAAATCTTTGCAGACTCTGGACTCGGAAGCCGATCTTCGGAGTTCGGCCTTCTTGATCGGTTCAGATTCTGAGATAGACAATGGTTCAAGCCCCATTAATCTGGCAATCACACTCGGAGACCGGCGCTGTTCATCGCCTTCTTCGGTTGAGGTTTCACTCCGGTTTGCAGACAGAATAGAAGCGTTTGTACGGATCTCCCTTGGATATATGCTGCCTTTCCCGTCAACAATGGCTCTGCTATCCAACGAAAGCCGTGGAGCTTCTCGAGCAAACTTCCATGAAGTCCGATTCCCTTCCTTGTAATCGAAAATCGGAAGTGGAAGAGTCTGTTTGGGCTTGTCTCCCACAGGAGTGGTTGGTTCCGGCGCCGGAGATCGAAGCGGAGACGGCGTCGTTCTAGATTGCGGTGGTTTTTCCAATTCCGTCGAAATCTCCGGTGACGAAACGGCATTCCGCGTCGGTGAAGTTAAGTTTCCTACCTGCAATTTCAGAGAAGACGATTCAGGTTTGCGGACACAGAATATAAATTATGAAAGTTAATCGTTAAATTACCGGCGGAGGGAGGCGTTTGGCGGAGTAGAAGCGTTTTCCGGCCAAAATCTGATGACGATCAAATATATTAAGGAATCCAGCCATGCAACCCATTTGTTTCTCTATCTGCTTCTCCAGATTCTGATCTTGCAACATTCCCGTCGTCATTTCTTCTCAACACTCAAACCGAATCACAAACCCAAATCAAATGCAGAAAACGACGAGCTCCGATTTATTTCATCAAATTCGCCATTCCCATTTCTTCTTCCTCTGTTTCCTCTCTGTCACTTTATCTACGACTCTCCCGCTTTTCCGGTGTTCTAAAGTCTCAGTGGAGATTTTAAAGCCTTTAAAACGAAGGGCAGTGACGATCTAAATTACTAGACTGCCCCTACTTAATTTTGTAATGTCGAATGTGCCCCGGGAAGAGTAAAAATACTCGCCCAATTGGAGTCTCGAACACAGGTGGGATTAAAATAAGATGAATTTTGAGTTCTGTGTTCAATTTTTAAAATTTTTGTTTTCGCGGGGACTTTATTGCAAATGATAAAAGAAAAAAAAACAGATAACTGGGCGAGCCGGTAAGCCTCCGTGGGTGGTGCTCTTTACGTGTCAGGAATTCAACTTCCTAGAATGTCGCGTTTTTTGAACGACGACCGGCTTTGACCGTTTTCCCACTAATTTCTGTTATTTATTTTATTAAATCAAAAATTTGTATCTCGGCCGTTGGTTGTTGTCCCACTGCCACGACCGGCCGTATACGCTCGCGCTAGACTTTATTATTTTCTTTTTTTGTACAACGCTTGCGCTGAACTAAATATTCCTAATATGCATATTTTTTAGTTTTTATTTTTCTTTTTGTATTATTTCCCTGTGAAAACAGAAATATCTACATTCAAAAAATAATAATATATATATATATAATAATCGCTGAAATTTGGTCGAAAATTAGAGTTTTAGATTATATAATGGAAATTTGCGGTGTATAGCAAATTTTCTTCTCTACATTAGAATTATAGCAACTTTTTAAAAATATTGCAAATATAGCAACTTTTTTTTGATAAACTCTATCAAATATTATTGATGGAGCCTATCAGACACTATTGATGGAGTTTATCAAACGCTATTGATAGAGTCTATCAGACAATATTGATGGAGTCTATAAATCTTATTTTGCTATATTTACAAATATTTTCAAAAAATTGTTATCTATGTAATTTTTTTGCCTTATTATAATATACATGCAAATTTCCCTTACATAATTTTAAAAATTAGAATTTAATTTTATAGTTCAACAACTTATATTTTTTTAAAATTAAAATTTAGTTCATGTGGTTTGATGAAATTTAAAAATTAATTATTATTGTTTGTAATTACCGTAAATTATGTTGTAAAAATAAGTTATTTATATTGACTTTTTTGTCCAATTAGTCACTTAACTCACATGGTTATAATTAATATATTAATAATTAACGATTACATACTCAATTCGCTAACGATTATAATTATTAAGGACTATATTTTAGATTTTATCTAACTATAAAGACTAAAATTCTAATTTTTAAAATTATATGGACCAAATTTCAACTTTTTAAATCATAAAAATTAAATTCTAACTTTTTAAATGTTAAGAACCAAACTTTAGCTCGGCGACCAAATTTATAATTGACTATTTTATTTGTATTTTTTGTGAAGACAGACTATTATGAGTGATTTCATTTTAGATGAAATCGACAGTTTTTATAATTTCATGCGTATGACTTCCTCGCGATTTTAATAAGAAAAAAAAAACAAAAGTAAAAATAACCACCAAAATTAAGAGAAAAAATAGGATATAAAAACAAGAGTCAATATCTCCAGTTTTTTGTTTATTATGTCAGAAGAAGTAAATGATTAAAGTATTGAATAGTGGTAATATGCGGACACATGTTAAACAGTGGTGCTCATGAGTAGACGAAACCTTCTCTACCATTCACTTCTTTTTTCAATCGTATAATTAGTTAAGAGGGCAATTTAGGTGCACTCCGGGTAGTATCCTCACCATGATATCACCTATGTGCCACATTTGATATCATCCAAATTATTCTCATTAGTTGAATCTAAAACGTCGTGAACCGCTTCGTTAAAAACCGGGTGCTGCGGTTCATTTTGCCTCGGTCCACTTTTTGCCACGATACAAAATGACTCGTGGCCCCTCTTGAACCCGTTGAACACGAACCACGTAGGCCACCTTCTTTTTTCTTCTTTTTTTGTTTGTGACTGTTCGGGTCAGTTTACATGCACAAGCGTACCTCGACTAAACCAACACGCCACCAACAACATTTGGATGTCAAAGAAACCCGTAAGTATTAATTTGAAATTAATTCTAGGTAGGTGGTCATTATGGGATTTGGACCCATCACCTTATGCACTATAAGTCCCTCTATGACCAGTTGGACTATTTCATAATGGTTGTATGGTCACTTTCTAATATGTGATTTGCAGCTAATGTTATTATTGGAGAGTTATCTTCAATAACCCTCTAATAATGTTGTTTACTTTATATGAGAGACTAGGTTGTGACACATTTGCATGAAGGAATGTGTGAAAAGATTCGAGTTTGAAAGGAGGAGAGTAAGGGATGCCTTAACCACATTTGCATGAAGGAATAATAATTTGAGTGGTGGGACAATTTTAAAAACCAAAACCATACCTTATATAGTACACTCATGGAGGTGCAACCCCAACAGTAAAAAATATATTTATATAAAGTCAGAATTAATTGGTAATAAAAAAGCATATTTTATTTTATTTTTTAATAAAAAAACATAGGCTATTCATCATAGAAACACATTGATGTTGCAGTTTTTTAATTTGTTACAAGAAGTTGAGAGAATCACATTTCCAAAATATGTAACAAAATAAAGATAATAAAAAGTTATTTAAAATAAATTATTTTGATGATTTGAAATGAACGGTCGAATAATAATGAAGGGCATTTTCAAGGAAAGAGAATGATAACATTATTAATACTAGTTTGGTTTTTTTACTTTTTTTTGGAAGAAAAACAAAAGAAACCAGAGAGTTGAGAGATGTGAGCAAATCTTCAAATCAATTGAGTGAATCTCATAAGGCAAAGAGATCAAATATTTGCTTTTTTGGAGGTTTTCTAGGCTAAAAGCTTCCATTTAATTATTTATTGAAAAAAAATATTAAAACTTTAGCCATTTTGTAGTGATCACTTTCTTTGGTTTAATTTGTTTCTTTTGTGAGCCTTAATTTTCTTTATCCATGTGCCTAAGTTTTGACCGATCTCTTTTCTCTCCATCTAGTGTGCGTATATATATTTATAAATTATAGAAATCGTTTAACAATTTAATTGCTTTATTTTTGATTTAAAACTTAATGAAAATATACTTAGACAACTATTTTATTAGCCAAAAAGGATATTGTCCCCAAAATCAATTTAGTACAAACAGAGGAAACATCAAACCAAATCAATCGTATCATCGACTCATTCGATAAATCAGTCTATTTATTAGTCCTAATGTTTTATCATTTATTATTATTATTATTATTATTATTATTATTATTATTATTATTATTTAAAGGTTTTGCGATTTAGTCTTGAATAGATTCAAACTAGTCTCTCATGTCGATGAATATTATAATAGGTTCATGATAAAATTTAGTCGGCACCATAATTGATGAAATATTGATCAATTTTAAAAAGGGAAAATATTATCTAAGAGGAAAAAACTTGAATTTGCTATCCCTTAAAAAATGTAGGGAGAAATGAGAAATTTTATCTGATGACTGTCTTGCTCCTATGCATTTATGTCAATTGATACGTCATGTTATCATTAATAATCCATTATTGATTAAAAAATATACATCATTAATAATCCAGTATAATTCAATTATCTAACACGTAATTTTGACTAAAAGTACAATATTAATGATAGAATATTAAACTGAAAAATAATGTTAAAGTACAAAAAAAAAAAAAACTAAATTGAAACAGTAAAACTACAGTAAAGAAGAAGAAAAAAAGTGATACAAACTAATACATATATTTTTGCTAAAATGAAGAATTTATTTTTGAAAGTAAATAATGAATGAAGATAAAAACAAAAAGATTGAGAATAGAGCAAAATAGAGCAAGCTTTATATATATATATATATATTATTGAAAACTTGTTATAATAATTCATCTGCCTCACTCTCCATTTTAACCCCACATGCATTTCAGATCTGCAAACCCCACTTTAACCCTTTTTTTTCTTCTTTATTTAAAAATGAAGTATTATCTGTCTTGGATATTCTTAAAAATAATAATAATAATAATAATAATAATAATAATAATAATAATAATAATAATAATAATAATAATAATAATAATAATAAAAGAAGAAGAAAGAAAGAAAATTGGAGGGTGGGACCCAGAAGAATACTCAAGTTCCCATGTCATGGTTAGATGAATGTGGTAATGTAACCAGAAACTCCCATGTTCTCTTAACTGACTGACTCCCTCTCCCTTCTTCTGCTACACACATTCCTTCATAATAATAATAATAATAATGTCCTCATAGCATTGACTCCATGTTCACATAAAAAAAATTTAAAAATAATAATAATGTATAATAAAAAACAACGACAATCCAATTATAGATAACAACTTTTTAGAACAAATTTATGTATATATAAACAAAAATTGAGTGGTACCAAGTAAAATTATGAAAAAGTTTATATCCATTGTATTTTTAATTAATATAATAAATAGTTTTCAATTAATACACATATAATATTCAATCGAACGTTGATACTAATAATTTTTTATCACTATGGTTTTCATGAAGACATGGTGAAGGATATAATTGAAATATACAACTCATAATTCTATTGTGGATGAAATTATTAGAGAATATGAAGTTCCACCTCAAACCCAATTTCAATGTGGGACAATTGCCACAAAGTGAGTATATATCGAGAAATGCCATCTTGAACTAGATCCTAATCTGAATTTGTGGACCGAAAGACCTCGGATCAAATACCCGCTTAAGCTTATGTCGATGGAGTCCACACCCGCTTTAGAATTAAAAACATTTTGGGTTGGATTGGAACTCGAGCATCAATAACCCACATGAAACTCTTATACCATATTAGAGAATATGGAGTTCCACCTCAAAACCAATTGGCGATGAGGGGAGTATTTCATATCTATTATAAATGAGTGGTAGAATCCTCACATTTTCAATGTGGGACAATTGTCGAGAGGTGAGTATCTTCAACAGAAATATATCTATAAAAAAAAAAAAAAAAAAAAAAAAAAGAATTTTAAAAATGCAATTTTTTTTTTAAATGATTCCTAATTTAGATTCTTCAAAACTTTATATGTAATGAGAATCCATAATTACACTCAATTGATTCACTTGAGTCACACTAAGATCTAAAATATAAAAAATAAAAATAAACAAGAGATGTACATGGTTGTGATATTTCAAATCCCGACCGGATTACAACCAACTAAACTTTGGATCGGGATTCAAATCTCAACCCAAATTTTCATTACAACCAACATTTATGTTTTTATTTAATTTTATTTTCCCTTTTTGATATATTTTGTTTGAAATTGGGGCCTTGATTTGGCCATCACACCACATCACTACTTAGATTGGATAGTTTTATAGCCAAGATTGTTTACTTGGGGTTTTAATTATGTTACAAATTGAGTAGCTGGATTCGGATGTTTATTTCGTCGTTAAATTGTAAGCTTTTAATATTTGTGTTCATAAACCTCCATCATCTCTATGTGCTATGGATAAATAAATGCAAAGATTTTGTTTATAGACGCATCATGCTCTTGCATAGTTTAGCCATTAGTTAAAATATCATTTTAATTCGTGTATTTTAATTTATTGTATTTTGAATTATATATTTTTATATATCTAATTTTTTTTATTATTTTTTGATAAAGTTTAAAATTGGATCTTATGATAAGTTTTATAATCACTTTAACTCAAATTGATTAATAACAATAATAATTTTGGTAAGAATGACATAATATTATTAGAGAACAAAAGTGACTGAAATTGATTATTTAGAGAGAAATTGTACTGGATAATTCAATTTTACAAAATAATTACAGATTTAGGCAAATTTGAAAATAATTAATATCCATAATCAAATATATAATATAAATAATACTCATCATATTGTATTATGTATTAGTTATTCAGTATAAAAAGTATTACTTTATA
>JBBMEF010000021.1:2554677-2581651 GCA_037832685.1 Sicyos baderoa | reverse complement strand
TCAAATATATAATATAAATAATACTCATCATATTGTATTATGTATTAGTTATTCAGTATAAAAAGTATTACTTTATACCGTATATATGGTTGCTAATTTTTTTCAAATTTGCCTAATATTGTAAATATTTTATCAATTTGGTATATTCCTTCAAAAATCCCTTATTTAAAAAATACATTAATAAAAATGGATTATGTTTCAAAATATGGAATAAAAGATAATTTAGCTTTTTTTCCCTTTATTTTTCCTTTATTTTTTCATATCCAATCTTTACATCTCTATATATATTGCTAGACCAACCCTTTTGTGCAATAATTAATAATTACTTTGGCATTTCCAAATAAAGAAAAAAAATACATGTTGACAAAATAATTTAAATAAGCCCATGAATGAACTTTTCACCATTTTTAGGCATAACACGGCCTAGGGCTACCAATGGCTAGCTAGAAATCACAATGTTTTTCAAAGGTATATAAATCATCACTTCAGCCAATCACTAATGCCTAAAAAAGGGAAATTAATTAACAAACTTCAGCCAATCACTAATGCCTGAAAAAGAGAAATTAAAAAAACGAAGTTTAATCCATGATAACTATTTATCTATGAATTAAGTTTTTATGAATTTTTTTGACATCTAAATATTATTGGTGCGTGAAAATTGGCCAACCGTCTCCGATATTAAAGTAAAAAAAAAAAAAAAAAAATTGGGTAAGTAGGCATGTAATGGACACTTTAAAAAAAGTGAAATTTTAAATTGTAAAAAAAAAAGAGACAAGATACCGATTAATTGAAATTTATATATAATTTATTGAAGTTCACGCTCTTTAATTTATAAAAATCAGGGGATTGGTTAAAATATATTTTTGAAATTCTAAATCAATGATGGAAGAGTGTACATTGAATAAATAAATGATTTTATTTTTTGGAAGAAATAATTGAATGAATAAAGGATTCTGATTCCTTTTCATAGGGTTTAGTAGTAAGTAGGTTTGGAGTCTGTTGGTTGTAATCTCCAACCTTTATTCACATGGGCATTTCCTTAAGTTTGCATTATTTTTCCATCGTACCGATTTTGCCCTTGCCTTTTTGCATTCATAAATTTGTAACCCTCATTTTGTTCTTACAAATCTTTTTCTTTTATGGCAAATTTACAAGTATTTAGATTATTCTCATGGAACCAATAGCATAATTTTACAATGTTTGATTATAAAGAAAAAAAGAAGTAAACACCATAAATTTAATTTATAATTTTTTTGGTTTCATAAGATACACGATATTTTAAGGTTGTTGTACCTTGTAAGAAAGTAGCCTATGTTCATTACACTTCTTTCTCATAAGTTTTTGGGCTATTCAATTGTCTAAGTTTTGTATTTAAGATTTGTAGCTATTCAATTTGTAAATTAAAACTATACTAAAATTAGTTGTATCACACTCCCAATATTTAAGTATATCTATAAAGTGTAGAGGCACTTTAATATGCAATGAATCCAAAAAATGGAAAAATGTTGTGCCAAAGAAAAGGAATAAACCTATATTTGTTGTAAATCAGAAAACTGATTTACCATAATAAATGCAATTAGACCCTAAATAGTACTCATAGGCTCAATTGGAAATGCTGATTATTCTCTCCCTCCCTAAAAAAATAAATGGAAAATGGAAAATAAAAGGAAGAAAAAGAAAATAGAGAATTATTATTCTTCCACTAGTTGATTGGTGGGAATTTTGATTGTATTAGTAGGGTCTGGGGTTATGTCAGCTGAGGAACTATTGAAGGAATAAAATCTCAAAATATTATTAATTTCCAAAAGCATATTGTTGCTAATCAACCACATGAAATCTTATCAGTTGTTTTTTTGTTTTTTAATTTTTGTAAAAAATAAAAAATAAGAAGAAGAAAAGAGTTGCAAGAACAAACAACAAGAACCATTGCACATGTCTTCCAAGCTGACATCATCTTGTCCTTGTTTACTGCTCTATATTATCTTTCTCCATCACTTGCCCCTTCTTTTAATACATCAATTTCAATACCTTTTCTCTTTTTAACTATTAAAAATAAAATAAAAATAATATAGGTTTTTTTATAATCATGATACCAAAATGGAACATGAGCGTGTTTGGTTTTGAAGGGATAGGTTGGATTGGATTGGAATGAGATGGAAAAAAGATAAATGAGAATAAGTTTATGTTTGGTGGAAAGAAAATGAAAGAAAAATAATAATAATTTTATGTTTGATGTGATGTAAAGAGAATTGTTGAAACTATTAAGAATTAAAATAATATTTTAATTATTATGTTTTTTAATATTATATGAATTAAAATTGTACTTAAAAGGTAAAATGAAATATGATAATTTAATTTCAAATTACAAACAACGATAACTCTAAATAATTAATTACCCATCATTAATAGATATATAATGTAAACATAATTTCAAACAACGATATTCAAATAGCAATGAAATGTGTTGGGACATGTTATTTAGTGAGGTGAAACAAATTTAGATAGGGCAACAAAAGAAATAATAATTTAATTACTCCTTCAGATTTTGAAGTTGTAGAAATGTTAGTTTGCCATTAATCTAATTTTCATTCAAATAGAGACAATGCAAATATTCTTCTAAAATTTGTATATGAAATATTATAGAGACTATCTTTTTACACACAAAAAAAAAAAAAAAAAAAAAAAAAAATCAATACGCTAATAACGGATAATATTTTCAAAATATTGAAAGTCCGTTGACTAAATTTGCATATTTATACTGAAATATATTTTAAGAAAATGAAGTAAGAGACTAAAGAGAATTTTAGTATCCTTTTATATAATTTACTAAATATGAGATTATAGGTTCTAATCCACTTCTCTAATATAATGGAATAAAAAAAGACATTTAAATGTATATTTAATTCCTCAACTTCTAAATTGGACGAGATGTTTTAAATAATTAATTACTAGATATCAAAATTAACTTGTACTGATTTTTAAACACCAATTATAAAATTAAGTATTCTTAAAGAAATGGAAGGTTGAAATTACGATGAAAATATAGAGAGCTGATGGTAAGAGATGAATGAATTATGAAATCAGAACAAACATGAGAGTGAAATGTGGCCTAAACACTATTCCATCTAGGTGCGTAAAATATTGAAAGATTGTTTTTTTTTTTTTTTTTTTTTTTATAAAGAAAATTATACTAGATAATCCAATTTTACAAAATAATTACAGATTTAGGTAAATTTGAAAATATTTAGCATCCAGTTAAATATACAATATAAATAATATTCATCCTACTCTATTATATACTAATTATTCAATATAAAAAGTATTATTTTATATCGTATATTTAATTATTGTGTTGTAAATATTTTATTAATTTGGTCTATTCGTGCAAAAATCTATTTTTATAATAATAATTATTATTTTTTGACATAATTGAAAGATTGCTTAAAGTTGGGGCAAAATGGGGAAAATGTAGTTGGCAGTTGCAAGTTGCGTAAAAATAAATTGGTGAAAATAATGTTTTGATTCATCTATTTTGATTTCTATATTTACATTTTCATCTCTTTCGGATATCTAATCTTGGTGTTTATATTTTTAATGAGATTTAGAATTGAACCAAAGAGTTAGGAATATGAAAATTAAATAATGAAATATAAAAGAGAGGAAAATGATAGTTTAATAATTATATAATAAAGGGTGCAATCTCCAAAAACATTGATGAAGGAAAGTGACTGAACTTAAATTATTGGATTGCTCATACACAGATGCTTAACGGTCACTTTTTCTGCACTGTTCACCATTTTGGACTTCTTTTTGCGCATTCAATTTAACTGCACAAAACATAAAATATCTGTTAATATCAAAAGCACAAAAATAATTATTATATGTTTTTGTTTGGGTTAGAAAACTAAAAGCTATCCTTAAAACTTGATTAGGGTGTATCAAATTTCACTCTTACATTACTTTCCTTTGATGAACTTTTATTAATAATGGTCGAATAGTAACTTGAATTTGAATAAATATACAACTATGAATTAAGAGGTTATTGATTCGATCACCTCTAAGTTATTGTTGAACTAAAAAAAACTTCAAGATAGTTTGACAAAAGTATATAATTTTTTTTAATTAACTATCGTCTTCATTAAATTACAACTTAAAATTGAACAAATGTTCCTTTTCAAAATAAATAAATAAATAAATTGAATAAATGTTTTTGAAGGCAATTGAACAAATGTTTTAACATCTAATAAAATTTGTTTCTTAAAAAAAAAAAAAAACATCTAATAAAATTTTAAAATATAATTACGACATTAATTACGTTAAACTCCAAACAATTGTTAGTTGATTGTTTCTGTGTGAGGAATATCTTTTCATACTTTTATGTGCATTCAATCAATTATAAAGTAGACAAGATAAAATAGTTCTCATAAAAACAAACGCTATTTAAAAAATAGTGAAGCTTGACAACATTATTCAATATATTTTTTTCCCTGATAAAATTATTCACAATTTTTCGAGGTTGTAGGGTTTAATAAATATCAAAGATTGTACAAAAATAATAATAAAAAAAAAATATTGCAATTCCAAAAATAGTGAAAATATTTGAGTGTGTTTCATGAGACCATGAGGAAGCCTTTTTCCTTTATCAATCTAAAAGGTTAGAATTTGGGTTCATCGATCGAAGAGAACCAAAGCCAGAAGTCAGGTCCTCGTGTCCACAAATCTATCAATTTAACCCAACACTCGAATCTCATTAAACTATATCATTTTTCAAAATAATATATATTTCATTTATATATAAGTTCAATTTATATAATTCATATTTAATAGTTAAGAATATATTTATGATTGTATTTAGATTTAAAAAAAAATCATAATAATTAGGTAGGAGATTTCAATCAATAACCTTATAATTATTCGATCATACGAGATGCTACTAATGCTTTAGATTCTTTTTGATTTTTTAGAAACCATCGAATATAATTTCTAAATTCCAAATACTAATTAGTAAATTCATAAACAAATAGATGGAAATCAATTCAAATAATGAGATGGAAAAGAGATAGCATACTAGATTAAAAATGGTTTGAAATTAGCTTTACTCCACTATTAGGATATGACACGAGCTATCTCATTCATAATTTGTCATTGAAGGTACTCCAAAAGCTTAAATGGTGACAGTATTTCTATTTCAAATGTAGAAGAATACCCAAATGACTTTATATACTATATCGTAATTATTTGGAAGTAATTTTTCCAGAAAACACACCAACTCATAATAATAATAATAATAAAAAGTTTTTTTTTTTGACAGAATTAATAAAAAAGGTAATAGTTAGAAAGAATAAAAAAAAAAATCATATTACAAAGTACACATTATTATTATTATTTGTATAGAGAATATTACAAAGTACATTTAATCCTAGGACTCACACACATAAAAAAATATAATATTAATTTTAGTCACGGAAGTTTTCAGCGAGTGTTGGAAATTATTTCGTATCTCACTTATAAGTGATTTATTTTATAAATGAATGTATCTTAATTTATTTCCCAAAACGGCGAAGAAGGTTTTGATTCGGCTGGTTCTGGTAGCCGATAGGGTAGACCAATTATACAATTACGATTCTAATAATGCCCTCATTATTCTTTCTCTTATTTTTATTTTTCTAATAAACATTAAATTAGTACATCTATATATGTATACATCCTTTTATTTTCTCAACTTTCATATGTCTAACATGCCAAGATCAATTAAACATGAACTTGAAAGTTTAACTATAAACACCTCAGCCTCCAATCTGAAATTTCAAAGACAACTTGTGATTTAAACTATTTTATACATGTAAAATTAATTAACATAATTTAAAGATATATCAATATCCAATATAAAACAATTTGATTTTCAATTTTATTCTACATTATCTGGAAAAAAAGACATTGTCAGTGTCCAAATTAAAATATGAATATTGAACACTTTCTTTCTCTCAAAGCACAAGATATTCATCTGAATCCTCGGATGTGATGCCTATGCGTCCATATTTTCTGAGAAATTAATAAAGGAATCTGGTGTTTTTGTTCTCAAGGAAAATAGAAAACAAGACAAGACAAGAAAATTGAAATATGTCAAATATGGGCCGAATCAAAGTTGTTGACAAAATATGAAGGCCCAAAAAAACAAGCCGACCCCATATTGTTGGGCTTGGGCTGGGATTGTCTTTAACCCATTGGGCTGCTTCCATAGTCCAACCTAAATGGAGCAATAACTATACTATACAGATATAAGCTAGCTGTAGAGGTTGGAATTACCAACAAACAAGTCTGTTTCCAATCTACAATTTCAATTTCTGTTCCAAGCAGAATACAAAAAACATTGTACTAGTAGTACCGCAGTAGACATGGTTTATCAATTGTCACCAAACTAAACTGTTCTTTGTTACTCATTGTCGGAGATGTCGCCTCGTAGATGTCGGTTAGCATGCTATATATCTCAGACATCTTCTAAGTTTAAAGGGAATGATGTCAGTTGTTTAGAGAATCCAACAGCCACACTCTGGTGAGCTTGGGGATCCTTCGAACCAACGATCCCATAGTGGATTTACAACACCATTCAACCTGCAGACAAATTAAGCTGATAAAAATTGAATCCTGATTTACGAGGGAGGGCGTTGTGTAGAACTTACATAGGCAAAAGCGGGTCTGATTTGGTTTCGACGCAGGGAAGCAAACTGAGAGATGGAAAAAAGATCATTTATAAATTTCTATTCAACTACTTTGAAATGTAGAGGTGAAAAGTTACATTGTTCTTCTTTTCCTCATGCAAATCCAATTGCACAACAATATAAATGGTAGGGAAAAGAATAAGGATTACTTGACTTACTCCTTGCATATAGATGAGATGTTTCCCATTTTCTCAACTTCTTCCAACTCTTCCTGGACAGAATATACAGAAAGAAGAAAACATTTATAGATCAGTAATCATCTCAATACTAAAAGGGTATCAAAGCAAAGGAAAAGAATCATGGCTTGTTCCCAGCTTCTTGTTTTTTCAATCAAATTCATGATACCAAGGCATTGAAGTCTAATATATGGCACCAAGGAAGAGGTAAGAATGACAAAAAGGCGGTTGATTCTAGGGCTTCCCCTAATATAACAAGTTGAAACCTTAGCTCCAAGACTTGTAGGTGTACAAAAAGCACACAGCTGCCTCACAATAGCCAGCTACATTTGGTGAGGGTCCGGTTTGTGTATTCCCGCAGGGGAAGATAAGGAATTAGTCAGTTTACTATTACTATATTATGTTGTATTAAGACTATTTAAGTAGGTCTGTGTGTTGGTTTAGTTTCCTATGCCTTATGTACTTTTGTCATATACCCGCGGACCGCAGTGGTGTATGTGGGAGAGTTTCCATCCTCTCGAACAGTGGTATGTTCGTATTTTGTGGCTGATATTTTGGAAGTAGTATAATTCTCTTGGTTAAGCCTTAGGAGTCTTAACACATTACAATCAATTAGAATGCAGCCATATAGAGAAGATTTTGAGCAGTATGTGTCCAACCCGGCAGACATAAGAGAATCAAAGTTACAAAATACCCTTCTGATGAAGCTATTAGCTTATCTTAGATCCATAGGTAATCGTCTAATAGATGTATGGAACAAAATGTGAAATGGAAGACAAACAAGTAACTTTGTACAAGGAATCTCCCTGTTTGTCACTTGAAACTTGATAACAAACTCAACCATTTCTATAACAAGAAAATTTCGTACAAAAAACTCCCGTACTTAATAATTGAAACTTGATAACAAAATCAATCATTACTATAAAAAGAAAGTTAGCGTTTAAAAAAAAAAGAAGAAAAAGTTAGCTGTCCACAAGGCCAAAACAATATAACATGGATAGATTTATATTTCATCTCCATGATCCTTATAATATCAACAATTCCAGTCTCTTCTTTGACTTGTCCCACGAAGTTCTCTTCTAGTAGACAACAAAACCGAATGCACTCTATTTGGAGAGCTTAACTTTACTTGCATATTCTATGGTGAGAGTGAGACACTATCAATTATAATTTCCAACATTTTGATCTCGAGCAAATCTAGTACTCCAAATTTAACATATCACATTGAAGTGTCAACTCAGAGTTCAAATGTTTCAGTCAAGCCATATTTGGTACAAAAATTTATAAACCAAAGGAAAATCACATTAGCTTACTGTTTTACTTGAAGAGGAAATAAAACACTTCAAGTAAGCCTTGTTATCAAAGTGTGCAAAGTTCAAGTTCTGTAATTATTGAGCAATTCATCTTACAAACTTATATACAATCTTAAAACCTCCAACCAGAACAGGAAAATGGATAGCAAACAAGCCTAACTTTCACGCCCTACTATTTCTAATATCATAAAATCTCTTTCTATCAAAGGAGCCTTCATTTCGTTCATTGTTCCAGATTTTCATACAAAGATCAAGAACAGGAAAATGATTGAAGTATGAGAGAAATTAGGGTAAATGCTAGAAACAAATCAGAAAAATAAGTGAAACTGGGAGAACAAAAAACCTGCAAGTATTTGAGTTCTTGTTCGAGGCGTTTGAGCTCCGCGAGAATGCGATGCTTTCCTCTGGAGTCAACGACGGTTCCGACTCCGGTCGGAGGGTCGTGGAGGAGCTGTTCTTCCAAAGACGACGGCATTACCGGAAAACCAAAACGGAGGTCCGCAAAGTACAGTTTACACTCACTGTTTCTGCAGTTCCATGGAGAAAGCAAAATTCAATTGAAAAGCTCACCGGATTTCTTCTTGAGGCTGAACCATTCTTTGACCTACAAATCTCTTTCCACAAATTATGTTCTTAATCAGAAAACAAATGAGATTTTGCTCTTCTTTTGTTTCTCGTTTTCGTTTTAAAATTTCTAAAACTTCCCACGCTTCGTCTCTAAATAAAATGGTTTTTTTTTTTCCAAATTTAAAATTTAAATTTAAAGTAATTCTGTTTTATGAATATTTTATTATCTTCAAAATTCTGAACGATTCTCAATTTTCTATATCTTTTTTAATCTGGAAATAAGATGATTTCCAAAC
Organism: Sicyos baderoa; assembly: GCA_037832685.1. Taxonomy (NCBI): domain Eukaryota; kingdom Viridiplantae; phylum Streptophyta; class Magnoliopsida; order Cucurbitales; family Cucurbitaceae; genus Sicyos; species Sicyos baderoa. Next base: position 2,572,580 of record JBBMEF010000021.1, on the reverse strand, counting down.
AAAATTGTGTTAGGGCAAAAATGCCGGATAAGAAAGTTACATAATTTTGCAGGTGATCACCTACTTAAAAATTAATATAAAAAAAGAAAAGAAAAATATAATTTTGCTGGAAAGAATTTTAACTAAATGGCAATTTACTTTTTGAATTGTCTTGTGCTAGTGCTACTCTTATTAGACGGTAGTTGAAGGACAAATATTTATATTTTTATTACTCGAAATGATTAATGACCTAGTAATTCAATTAACTATAACGAAAAACAAATTCGGAATAAGATGTAAATCATTACAAAAAGCATGCCCTGCCCTACCAAGAAGATACAAACAAAAACTGAAGAGTTTATTTATTTATTAATTTTTCTAAGCAACAAACTCAGAGTATTGAATAAATAAATAGCCACATTGCATTATTTAACAGAATATGGCGTTAGAGACAATCTAATGATGATTAAGCTAAGTAGTGACCTAGGGAACTTTTTCTCAGTTTCTCCCTTTCCACCTTATTTCCCATTTTGGTAGATTAAGAAAACAAATCTTCAAACTTGTACATTTTAATGAGGTAAAATTGATAGGCTTTATTGAAATTTATAGGCCTCAATCAACGGATACTTGAAACTCATACGAAAGTTTGTATGAATATAGAATTGTAGAGTGATTATAAATGTGAGATTATTTTAAGTGATTTGAAATAACTTGTTTAGATGTAATTATTTTTAGATGTTACATATTACAATAACTTGTTTGAATGTAACTAGAAATGTGTAATTATTTTTGTTTTTTTAAAGCAACCTTAAATTATAAATAAATAATAAAAAATAAAGATAGGAAATGATTAACCATTTAAAATAATTAAATTAAGTAATTATATTAACTCATTTAAATGTAAATTTTGAAAGAAAATGAAAAACTAAATTTTAAAAGGGTGAGTGGCGCAATAATTTCATAACTTCATAAGTTCCAACTCTTTAGGAATCTCATCCCCATTTGTACTTTACTCCTATCAAATTAAATGAAGTAATTTCCTCTTTTTATTGAAGACTAAAAAAAAGAAAGAAGAAATTTCCTGTTTAATAAAAGAAAAAAAAAAACCTATCCTTTTATGGAATTGGAAAATTGTGGAAAGAAGAAGAGAAGAGAAGCAGCGCCACACAATTGGTGGGCTTAGAGTGGCGTTGGCGTTAACTCTTTCCATTCCACACATTTCCTTTCACTCTTCTCTAAGCTCCGCCTTCCCCTTCGCCGCTCCATCGACATTATCGACTGCTCAAATCACTTCCACGGGTAATCTTCATAACTTCTGAAATTATCCACTGTTCATTGTTTCTTTCTCTCTGTAAATCATGGCTTCCGCAATGCTCAACGGAGCTGAAACCCTCAAGCTCACCAGAGGATTAGGGTTTTCGGGTTCCAATCTCCATGTCAGGAATTTCCCCAAATTAGGTCTAGTTCCCAGTTTCAGGTGTTCCAAGGCCCTGTCCATGGCGCCCAAATGCAGTCTTTCTGCTTCCAGACCGGCTTCCCAGCCTAGGTTCATTCAGCACAAGAAGGAGGCCTTCTGGTTCTATAGGTTCCTGTCCATTGTGTACGATCACGTCATAAACCCCGGCCATTGGACTGAGGATATGCGGGATGACGCTCTCGAGCCCGCGGATCTCAACAACAGGAATATGATTGTGGTGGATGTTGGTGGTGGTACTGGTTTTACCACTTTGGGGATAGTCAAGCATGTGGATGCCAAGAATGTTACCATTCTTGACCAATCTCCTCATCAGCTCGCTAAGGCTAAGCAGAAAGAGCCCTTGAAAGACTGCAAAATTATTGAAGGGGATGCCGAGGATCTTCCCTTTCGTACTGATTATGCTGATAGATATGTATCTGCTGGAAGGTGTACTACTGAAACTCTTCTCTCTTAGATTTTTTTGTGGTTGTTGTTTTGTTATGTTGATTTACTGGTTGGAACTTGGAACTGAGGTTTTGGGGGGAGAGGATCGTGTTTCGAGTGAAAATTGTGAACCACTGTGAAATAGAAACAAATTTAGAATGTTTCTCAGGAGTCTTGCATTGTTATATCAAGATTTAAGAATTTAGTCGTTCCCATTTGAGCAATAACTTATTCATAAATTTTATATGTGGCTGCATGGTGGATTGGGAAACATTTCAACTCTAATTAGACTAAGGGAATCTGCAATTATGAGAGGGAAAGAGTTTTAATTGTATTTCTGATCTTGTTTTATGATTTCTCTGCTCAGTATTGAATACTGGCCAGATCCACAGCGTGGCATCAAAGAAGCATACAGGGTCCTGAAAATTGGAGGAAAAGCATGTTTAATTGGTCCAGTGCACCCAACATTTTGGCTGTCCCGCTTCTTTGCAGATGCGTGGATGCTTTTCCCGACGGAAGAAGAGTATATTCAGTGGTTCAAAAATGCTGGATTTAAGGACGTCCAATTGAAAAGGATTGGTCCAAAATGGTACCGAGGAGTTCGTCGCCATGGTCTAATCATGGGATGTTCCGTTACTGGTGTGAAACCTGCTTCTGGTGACTCTCCTTTGCAGGTAAACTATTTTCGCCATTTTCAACTTATGCTGAGTTGTTGTAATGCTTCTCATAAATCACATCTGGTTGCCTTTGTGTTATAATCATTGTGTGACTGGATACATTGTTTTTTTTTTACATGTTATGTGTCTCAGCTTGTATGGCTAAACAATCCCTCACCAAGAAACTCACAAAACAACAACTAACAGTGTGATTGTTTTCCTGACTACCATTGGTAGAAACACACAGTTTACTCTCGCTGTTTTCCGCTCCTTATTGAAAGATTTTTCTTTTGAATTTTTTAGATAATGTGGGGTTCCACCTCGAAATTAATTGGTAGTAGAGGGAGTAGCCTATATCTCTCCTCACCTTTTAATGTGGGACAAAAGACCACAAGGTGAGTATCCCCAACTGAATTCAACAACATTTGAAAGATTGGAGGATTTGAACCCATAATTTCTTAGTTACTAGGTTTGCATATTTCATTTCAATTCCTCCAAATCCATTCAGACTTATTGAACATGGTTCATGCTACCCCGAGACTTCTTGGTATTCCGCACCTTTGCCAAGTTGCATCTGCAAAAACCAACCAGTACAATGATGGTTTTCATAATTCATGTGAGCTCAGATCTTGGAAATCAAGATTTTGAATATGAACACCCAGTCTATCTAGCCACAAACAATTATTAACCTTACATTGTTCCAGAACCAAGTTGGTTATCATATGGAATCAGTTCCTTGAAATTATGACTTGAACCTTTTACACTCAAATCTAACCACAAACAATTATGGACATAATCATCTGTATCGAGATTTTGAAACCATAAAATTTGATTTGTGATCTGCAATGGGATATCTTTAACTATGTCATAATGACCATTTTGGACACAAGTGTTTTGTCTCTGTAATTTTGCTTTTACTTAAAGTTTGTGTTCCTGAGCGTTAAATGAATTCCTTTGCAGCTTGGTCCTAAGGAAGAGGACGTGTCAAAACCTGTAAACCCATTTGTGTTCCTGGCTCGCTTCCTTCTGGGAGCCATGGCAGCTACATATTATGTGCTGGTTCCCATATACATGTGGCTCAAAGATCAGATTGTTCCTAAAGGTCAACCAATCTGAGTTGGAAAGATGGTTTCAAGTTGATATTCTACTCTTGAAGATGCAATTTTAGTTTGCTAGTTGTGTAGTACTCTTTGTTTCTTCCTCTGCTTGTCCTTTCTAATTTGATAATAAATTGAGTGCCCTTCAGATATGTGTATGGTTCTGATTCAAACTTTTGCAGGGATCATAAATCATCCATAGAATCAATTATTCCAAATTAAAGCTCTTATTGTCATCTTTATATATACATATATATAGCAATTTGAAGACTATGGCACTTCTGATTACTGTTGAAATATGAATACAGTATATATATATATATTTGATATTCGTGACTGACCGGGCCAGCTTTCGCGCACCTCAGCTAATGTCACGGGACATACTGTCTGACCTTACAACATTTGGATGTCAAGAAAATATGTAGGAAATTAATTCCTAAGTAAGTAATCATCATGGATTGAATCCATCACTTTATGCACTCCTAGATTCTCTTTGATCAATTGAGCCGCTCCATGATGGTTAGATACAATCCATACATTCAGGGCACTCTTCTTCCACCCTGCTAAACTTGGCCTATTTTCCCTTTACTAATTTCAGGTTGTTTATTTTATTATATTTTTGTTAATAATTTAATCAGTATTTGTTTTTTATTTTTTGTCAGTGGTCAGCTTCTTGAATTCAGCTCAGAATATATTTTCCATCACTTTGCCTGAACCACACTTTATTCTACTTATATAATTCACCCTTTTTTCACCTTGTCTAAACCATACTAGACAGTCAACAAATGATTTCTTGTATGAGCATTTTGTGTGTCGATCTAAATTCAATTGGTCAAGATATTAAATCATCAGACATGTATTACAAAAAAAAAACATCAACCAAAAGTAAAAAAAATCTAAAAGAAAAGGTAATTAACTGAAATTGAAAGAAGATCTAATTTAGTGTATATCAATTACTAAACTAGGAGCCCGGTTGTAATTCAATAACTTATGGGCTTATTCCAAGTCAAAAAAAAAAAAAAAAAAAAAAAAAAAAAAAAAAAAAAACCTATGGGTTTATTCAACAATTGGTTCAATATTTATAGTCATTTATGCGAAGAGTTCTATTTAGCTCAGTAGCTCCTTTGATTAAATGTATAAAGTCAGCTTTGAAACTTTGGTAGATTAACATCCATATTAAAAAATTCCTGCAAATTTAACTATGCGTATTAAAACATATTTAGGCTTTACTTGACATCCATTGTACTAGCTTTCTCATCAATATTGATAAACAAAAGATTGCAATTTTTAGACTTATATATATTAAAAAAATCAAATAAGAACTTTGTGATGAATTTTCTTGAACAAAAACTTCTTAAATCATCCAATCATTTTCTTACACTTTTGGATGAAATTTCACGACGAGATGTTAAAGTCAACATATTACTTTAATACAATGGAAAAGTAAGATTTATTTATTTTAAATAATTTTGACTTTGCTTCATGACAGTTTTATCAAACTAATCAAGCAATTCATTATTTATTTTTTAAAACTTCAATAACATGTTAGGGCTGAAATTGGAACACCCTTACGAGTCGTAAGTTGACAATTCATATGAGTTATTTATCTGATTATATTGGATATAATATTGTAGACAACGTAAACCATTAAAAAAAAATATAGTTACTGGTTAATTGCAATGATCCAAACATGATCTTATACACAAGATATTAATTTTGTAAAAAAACCATCATAAAATGAATGACTTAATTGGTCAAAGAGAATCTTGAAGTACTTAAAATGATGAATTCAATCAAAGATGGTAACCTACCTAAAAATTATTTTTTTACGAATTTTCTTGGCATCCAAATGTTGTAGGGTTCAATAGTATGTCCCGTGACATTAGTAGAGTTGAGCGAAAATTGGCATATAAAGTCACGGATATAGAAAAAAAAAATTATAAAATATATGAGTTACTATTTTCGCTACCAATTATTTACTTATTTATTATTTTTTTTACAAGCCAACAACTTTTTTAATCTCGGTGATAAATGTATGTACATGATTAAAAGTCAATTTTAATTTCTCACCCTAAATTACAATTGAATAAAATAAAACTCAGCACTTTTTTTGTGTGTTGTTGAGTTCTAATGGGAATCTATTTGGTTGAAATTTCTACAATTTTGAGATTGTTTAATTGTCTGAACAAGTGGGATTTCGTTGACCGCCAAGAAATGGGGTCCAACAAAGCCTGTCTTGAACATTTCTCATTCAAAGCGAAGATTTTTCTTTTCTTTTTTTTGAAATTTCCTGGGAAAATTGCAGTTTTCTTTTAGCGCATTTGACTGATCCAATTCCCATTGAACAATAAAACAATATAGTTATTTTCTGGCCCACCCTGTGATTGCAACATGTATATAAGAAAAAACATTGGAATCCCATTATTGCATCTCAACTCCTTGGTTTTCTTCTTCTTCTCCTTTTCATTTTCTGTCAATTGTTCATAACAGTGACCCAACAACTTATTATGGCTGCTGAAGCTCTTACAGAAGATCAGGTTGCTGATTTTCGCGAAGCCTTCTGTTTAATCGACAAGGATGCGGATGGTGGGTTTGTCTTTCCCTTCCTTTTTGTTATTGCCCACAACCGGTTTGATATTTTTCCTCAATGAAATATGAGCCTGAAGTTTATAGAACTGGTTCTGTAATAAGATACTTGAGCATGAATTATCTGTTTTCATTCACTGGGTTGTGAGAATTTTAACTTTTACAAGTCCAGAATTAGTTTTAGCCATAGCTTTTAGATAATTGAAGTTTTTTTTTTCTTCTTTTTTTTGGTTAAGAAAGGGTGAATGATTAAAGTGATTGCTGAGTGAAACTTGTGGGGGTATTTGTAGGATTCATCTCTGTGGAAGAGCTAGAGGCAGTGATTCAATCATTGGATGGGCATCCCACCAAGAATGAAGTTAGAGATATGATAAGCGAAGTTGATGTTGATGCTAATGGGGCGATAGATTTTGATGAGTTTCTGAATGTCATGGCAAGGAAAATGAAGGTAAGAGAGCAAGATATATGGTAGAATGAATTTTCATAGCCATTTTTTAGTGTATATGGTGGCTGAAAAGAATTTGGCTTTTGCAGGACAATGTTACTGAGGAGCTAAAAGAAGCCTTCAAAGTTTTTGATAGAGACCAAGATGGTTATATCTCAGCTTTTGAGGTAAAATTTCAATCTCCATCTCTTTGAATTAGGAATTGGATCTGGTGATGTAAACAAATATGTACACAGGTTGATTTCGTACGAATTTACTTGACATCCAAATATTGTAATATTTGGATTAGGTGACTTGTTCGGTAAGAATAGTAGAGGTGTGCATGAGCTGTTCCGGACATCATGAAAAAGAAATACTTTACTTTTTAGAAAACGATTTACATTTTTCAAAGGGTCTCAATTATGATGGCTGTTAGATGTCTGCCCCTTGAGCCAATTTGAAGGCCATTACCATTGCCATTAGTCAAAGAAAAACCAAAACGCTAGCTACTTTAAACCCTGAAAGTCAACAAACAATCTTATAGAACCTCTATTATATTATTGTCTGAAATTAGCTTAGTTGATAAGCCAAATGTCTTAAAAAAAGTGCTTTCCACGATTTGAATCTGCAGCTGAGAAATGTAATGATAAATCTGGGAGAGAGATTGACAGATGAGGAGGCTGAACAAATGATTCGAGAGGCTGATTTGGATGGCGATGGCAGAGTGAATTATGAAGAATTTGCCAGAATAATGACAATCAACTGATCTCATTTCAACATGTGATTTACATTAGATCATACCTTACCATCCTTAGAAGATCTGTGTTTATTCATACCAGTTTCCCTCTGATCTTGATTGAAACACTTGTTGTGAGATGGATTCTCAAGTATGTAAATTGTAATCTGAAAATGATTATATGTTCGGATAATAAGATGATTATTTATTTATATCAATGAACAATCAGCTCTTTAAGTTATTAATCTTATTAGTGATAGAACTCAACTAGTGATAGAATAAGTTTCCTTAATACAGCTCAACCAGTGACAAAACATAATTTTCTATCCGTGGTAGAACTTAATTTTCTACCGGTGATAGAACTCAACTAGTGATAGATTAAGTCTATCACTAATTTTATGTTATAAATGAAAATATTTTACCATTTTTTATTATACATGCAAAATCCTCATTTTTTATTAAATTAATTTTTTTTTGGCCAAATTAGTAAATCACAATCATCAATCTAATTAAAATGCATATATACCAACTCCAAAGCTGATACCAAAATATATTTGATTGACTTAGAAGTTATAATCAAATATGAATTGCAACCATGGAGAAGGAAGATAGAGTCAAGGCTGAACTTATGGACTTTAATGGTTTTTGCTTTAATGGCATCTTATTGTTTGACACATGCACACCCAACTAAAAACCGCATGCTAGTAGCTATAGGTTGATATTTGATGACACACCTCTCAATTCTTGTGGCCCAAATTCATCCCATTCTTTTATCAATTCTATATATTTGTTAGTGAAAATAGTTTTATTCAATTCCCTTTTAAGCCAAAGTTATCCTATAGTATAAATTGCAATGCAATCATCATGGAGTAGCTTAATCGATCAAGAAAATTTTAAAATGCATAAAGTGATGAGTTCAATTCATGGTGACCACCTACCTAAGAATTAATTTCCTATCCCATGACATTAGTCGAAGAATGGTAAAAATTGCAACATATAACTAAAATGAGTAGTATTTCAATAATATAATGTATCACAACTAATTGATTATGAATTTGAATTTTTAAGTGATTGAATTAAAATAATAATAATAATTGGGATACATAAATTTGAGAAACTTATGAATCTAGTCAAATTTAAAAAATAATTATATAGTGTGACTTTTGTAAAAAAAGTTAACAACTATAATAATGAGTATTAATGTATATTGTTATATAATTTTTTTTTATCGAGATTATAATAATTAGGGGGTGGAGAGACTACTCAAGACCTCAAAAAGGTAGATGAGCATTAATATCAATTGAACTATTACTCTGTTAACATTTATAATACATTATTAAAATAGATTAATAATTATGATTACGAATATTTTAAAATGACTAAATGATTTCATTACTTTGGTCTCCTACCCTAAACTTATATTTTAAAAAGAGAAATACTTAAAATTTACATATATTTATAAAATTAAAATTATATTTCCTCCCTAAAATTAAATAAACTCTATTTTTTTCAGAAGTTTAACGTAAACGGTGACGATGAGCTTTGTGAACCCGCCGGCGAAGGAGCCGTCGCAACCCCAAATTCCCCACGAGTACTCAGCCGCATCGACAATGATCACCTTCCAACGCCCAATTCCTCTTCTTCGTGGCCCAATTCGAGCTGGTTCATCCGATAATCCCTCGACAGGTCCGTATTTGCTTGCATTTAGGGATCCCCAAGCTTGGGAATCTGCGTACAAACTCTGCGAGTCGAAAATGATCGAACAATGCGAGGCCGGTGCCAGGATCGGCTGCTCAATAACTGCATCCAACAAGTGCAAGCCGCCGTGGTGGGGATTTTTGACCCAGTCGAAGAAGGGGTTGGATTTGAAGGAGAGGGAGCAGTGCGAAGAGCGAGAAATGGAGGCGTGTTTGGCTGCCGCCAAGGACAAGTGCGTTGGCTTTGCCAAGGATAAGTGTTCTAAGCCGTTCATGGAAGCTAGAGTTGCGGCGAAGGGGATAAAGGTAACAGAGAAGGAGGCCAAGATGTGGATTTGTTGGGCTTCAATGCCTCATAAAGATTTTTCCATCCCTTTGCGATTTTTTTCAGGAGTTGGTCTTGAGAAGACGACTTATCGAGCTAGGGAATTGTTTTAGACAACTACTTATCTCTAATTGCGTCAATTAAGTTGATACAGTGGTTGAAGGCTCGGACTTTGAAGGTATGCTCCCTTCAAGGTCCCAGGTTCGAGACTCACTTATGACATTACTGCTTGGATATCTTCGGTGCCTGGTCTAGGGACGGGCGTGGTTAGTCTTGTTTCAAAAAATTAATGGCTGTTCTTCATTGGAGGAAGTGAATTCTTTGGAAAGGTTTGATCTTGTGGAGCATGTACTGTGGATGAACAATTGCCGCAATGGTTCACTGGAATAGACAATATGTAGGTATATTTTCCTTACTGTTTGGTTATGAAATTTTAATACAATTTAGTTATTTGAAATCATGGTTTGGCTTTGGTTACATGCTGATGACACCGTTTTCATGATCAATATGTAGGTAGAAATACTTATGATGCATAACTGTAACTATAGTATTGATCATTGGAAACATTATGATTTATGGAATCATTCTCTATTTCACTTCAGGCCAGTTTCTTGCAAATGCTACGGCCATACATGTACATGTACCACTACGGGTCAGTTTCTTGGTCATTCCATGTTTCGCAAGCATTTATTTCTAGTTGATTAAGTCATTGTGGCGTGGGGAGTGAATGAATTATTGTTGTTTTAATAGCATAATTGGTATATTAACTTACGTTTTGTCAAATTAGTTTTTGTAGTCTAGAAAAGGCCGCAGTTTATATGAAAAACATATGGAACATGATGAACTAGAAGAGTCTCCTTCTGTGGAATAATTTGTTCGCTTTAGGATGGATTTCCCATTTCTTCATGGCTTTTGATGTCATCTGCCTAGCATTCGAGTAGGATCGTCAAACTACATGTTAAAATATTGATTACCTGGCCTAGTAACATCAAAGTGTAGGAATCATGAGTTCGAATTCTCGTAATACTTCTGTTTTCTCTTGATTTTATATCAATAGTATAGGCGTTGTTGGATCACATGAATCACAACTATTATTGGGGCCTAAATGCTTGAGGTTTCAATGTTTCATAGAAGTAGAACGGCTGGATTCTGGAATGAGGTACATTGATGAACCACTGTTTATCTGCGTCATTAAAAGTACAAGAGCTGACAAAGGATCCAAATTAAAGCTGCTTCTGTATTGATAATTTGATTCAGATCCCTTGTGGCAGCTGTGGTTAAATGATAAATCAATGTGAATATGACGAAAATGGTTTGCTTGATCGGGATTCAGGGAAATTGATATATATGTCTGATGGTGATACATAATCTGAGATATTTTTGTGAAAATACTTTAGTGTAGGCACAATCGTGTGGGAAAAGAAATAAATGCTTGTCTTTTTGTGGAATTTTTTAACCAAACTTTAGGATAGAAATATGTCATACATAAAGAAAAGTCCGAATTAAAAGGCTCCTTTTTTAGTTCAACAACCAGGATTCTTATCTCTTGATCGAGGGTATATACCTTAACTAATTGAGTTAAACAACGAGGATTCTTATCTTGATCGATCGACGGTATATACCTTAACTAATTGAGTTACGCATATGTTGTCAAAATTAAAGACTATACAAAGTTTGTTTAGAGAGAAACATGGTTAAAGACACTCAGAACACTTCGAAACATCCTCGCATTCCGCAAGTCAATTCTGACCTACCCGTTTGGCATACCGTCCATAGGTTGAATAACTCGTCTTACTCTAAGTGGGAACTAGAAATTCCTTTTTTTCAGCAACGAGGCAATTTGAATGTGGCACTCAGTTTGACTCACATATTGAACCAACCATTCCCACGCAATGTTAAAGACCTTTTTTTTTTTTTTTAAGAAGTTGAGAAATTAGAGTTTCGCTCCACTATATCCGGAGTAATCACCCCTGTTCTTAGTCTAGGCATCAGGAGACATCGAAAGTATGGACAATGGAAACACGTGAGATGTCTACAAATTAATGTCACAGATGAGTCTTGAACCTAGAACCTTAAAGGAAGTACACCTTCAAAACCCAAATCTTCAACCAGGGCGTCACCCTCTGGGGACTACGTTAAAGACTAACTTCAAGGCATTGTTTTTTAATTGTAGTGAAGTTTCAAAACCATCCCTGCTACTCGGTCGATTGGTTTTCTGAAAATTAATTAGGAAATTATGTAAACAATGTTTAAAGATTGGGCAGAATTTGTTACATTAATTTGGAAGGTTGTATCATTACCATTTCGGATTTGGAACGATCTCCAGAGGCACTTCTGGATTGGGCTCAACCACTCCCAAGTCCCAAAAGTTTTGTTATTTTTTTCCTTTTTTTTGGATGAATTGCACGGGTAGGTATGAAGGGAGTTAGTTGATAATTAATTAGAAAATAGTTTCCTTTGGTTATTTAATTTGGGTCGGTATAGATCAATGTGTAGGAGGTCGAAATTCTGATTTCCAGTTATAAAAAAAGGTTATCATTATTGGTTTAATAAGCTTAGGATTGTGAAGTTTGAGATTAGGAAACCTTGATTTCCATAATCCATATTTGGTTTGTACTATAAATGAGTTGTAACCTAATACAAAAGATAATTAGTTTCATTAGCCCGAGTTCATGTGCCTGTGGGAGTGGGATAATAAATTCATATATCTTAGAATGAACAACATCCACGTATCATACTTAAATTCTACTTCTGAACCTCAAATTGTATTAAGAGGTTTGTGTTTAGTGAGTTTTTTTCTTCCTCCTTATTTTGGGATTAGTTCCTTTGTTCCTCTTAAATGTGTTGCATTTTGCAAACCTTTTTGTTTATAGATGAAACATGGTTAAGATTAAACCATCGTGGGGTGGCTCAATTGGTCAAAGAGGGTCTTGAGGTGCATTTGGTGATGAGTTCAATCTATGGTGGCCACCTATCTAGGAATTAATTTCCTACGGGTTTCCTTGACATCCAAATGTTGTAGGGTCAGGCAGTATGTCCCGTGACATTAGTCGAGGTTCGTAAAGGCTGGCCCGGACAGTCACAGATATAAAAAAAAAGAAGAAAAGAAACATGGTTAAGATTAACACAGCAACATAGATATCCAAGAGAAAAGACAGAGAGATGGTGGTGAAAAAGTGGAGTCACCTTTTTAAAGTGAATGAAAAGTCAAGACAAGAAATGGTAGTAGGCCAACAAAACAGCTAGCTGTATACTCTGTTTCAAAAGTGGAACATAGGTTTTCTCGAGTCCTTCATTCAGACAAGGGCAAAAACAAACATCCAAGACTGTTCATGTTTGGGAATAATGTAATATAAAATGTCTCCGAAACAGCATTCCAAATTTTCATAATGTGGCTCAATTGGTGAAGGAGGGTCTTGGGGTGCATAAGGTGATGGATTCAATCCATGGTGACCACTTATACTAAGAATTAATTTCATACGAGTTTCTTTGACATCCAAATGTTGTAGGGTCAGACGGTATGTCCCGTGACATTAGCCGAGGTGCGTGCAAGCTGGCCCGGACAATCACAGATATCAAAAAAAAAAAAAAAGATTTTCAATACCCATTTCCTCTATGCTTCATCTGAATCAAACAAAAATATCTCATTAGGACAAAGTATTCCAATCACCACCCCACAGGAACTTTTAAGATGGTGTAGAAGGTGGATTTCTCCAATTTCTTAAAAGTAAATTGTTGAACCGAAATTTTGGTTCTAATCCGGTTTTAAAAGTTTGGATGAATAATATTTTAGAAAGAGATAATGCATAAAAGTTTGTTCGAAGTTCAAATCCATAAGCATGGAGAAGAGGATCTCAAAAGCACCAAAACCTCTTTGGATAAGAGAAATTCTGCCACTCAAAACCCTAACAGTAACATCTGTTTAGAGATTCCTCTCTGAATTGCTAGTATAGATCTTCTTCTTATGCCATTTTTAACCCAAGCTCAAGAATCTCCATTAGTCTAGCCAATGGCTCTTTCTACAAAATTTGTATACTTATTGCCCATGACACAACAAAATTAAACCAACTTGCAGCCTTGGGGTGCATAAGGGTATGAGTTTAAATCTCATGGTGGCCACCTACCTAGGAATTAATTTCCTACGGATTTCCTTAGCATCTAAATGTTGTAGGGTCAGGCGGTATGCTCCGTAACATTAGTCGAGGTGCGCTTGTGCGCACAAGCTGGCCTAGACAGTCACAGATATCAAAAAAAAAATTAAACCAACCTGCAAGATAAGATAGAGAGAAATGTGTTTTTTTTCTTATTCAGGAAGTTGTTAAGGTGAATTGGATGAAGCATAGCAAGAATAAACGAAAAGAGCTTATCCATAAATGGTTGGTTGTTGTTAGAATAATTTGCTAAAATAAACAGAACTCTGCAATGAATTAGAAATGGGGCATGGTGAAAAGTAGTAAAAGGGGTTTGAGTCCCCCATCCCCAATTTTGTTAAACTCATAAAGCTAGTAGGCAAGGTGCTGTTTGGTTTGTGTTGAAATCAGAAAACAGAAGGTGGGCTAGGATTCAATCATAGGAAGACGAAGGGATTGGAACGGGGTTGTCGAGTTTTCTCGTGATATCATCAAAAGGTGAAGCTACCATATGATCTGATCTTTCCTTGTCTGAACAGCAAGAAGAAGTTTAGATCATGCTGGCAGCTTCAACTGCTGGTGATGCACGGCAGAGTAGAGAAGCCAGAGAGAGAGAGAGAGAGTTTGTGTTGTAGTTTGAAGGAAGAGGAAGGCAATAGGTAAAGGGATATAAATAGATGGGGGGAAGTATTATTGTCTGAATTTTTATTTGTTAGTGATTATGTTATTGTAAGTATATGATAAAGAGGCAGATGAATATGATGATAAACTAAATAATGAAGAAAACCAGATGGCAGAGTGGCAGTGGTCCAAAGGTAAGACAAAAATTGAATATTGTGAAGCCCCACGCCATTCACCAGCAGACAAGCCAGTGAGTAGCTCTAAAATTTACTTGATGACTTTTTGCACTTTATGCAGGTTCTCTCTTTCTCTGTATTTCTTATTGTAAAATCTTCCATGAAACAGAAAAAGATCAATACAGAAGAACCCCAAGTGAGCAGTGTTTTGGGGACCATGTGCATGGCTTCTATCAAACTTTTGGAGAAAGAAAGACTCAGCATCTTAAACCAGCCAAATCATGCATGTGACTCTCTCTCTCTCTCACTCACTTTGTTGGTATCTGTTTTTATATATTTTCTTTGTTTGGTTTTTCTTTAAAGATCTATACTTTATCTTTATTACCAAAGGGGATGCCATTTGCTGGAGACTTAAATAATTGGACTCTAAGCTTAATAATGTCAAAGTGGCCAACATAGACTCATAATAATATCCTATTTTGCGGCGAGCAATACTTGACTACACATGCATGTGTAGGGTGAGTATGCTTGTTGCCCATGTGGCACAACTATTTACCACACATTGAAACATAAAATTAATAAAATATTGAAAAACTAAAAAAATATGTGGTAAATAGTTGTGCCACATGGGCAACAAACATACTAACCCTACACATGCATGGGTTGGTAAGTATTGCTCTTTTGCAGCCATGTAACCCTTACTTGGGATCTAATATCCTATGATGCAATAGTATAGTCTATTGTCTCATGATAATAATCGAGGTGCAAACTCCTAAGGGGGGCGGCCTTGTTGGTAGAGGTTTGAAGTCTGAAATCTATACCCTCTTAGAAGTTTCAGGTTCAAAACACGTAAGTGAGCTTTTTCAGATTGGGGCCTTAAGACGGTACAAGTGTTAGCTTCGATTCCCTAATTATCGAAGAAAATTAGGCAAGGTGCAGGAACGTGAGCCAAATAATATAAACAAAAATATCATATTTTAGTCTAATCTTATATAAAACGAACCATGTGGTGCAGGCATTATTGATACGAATCTTCCTGGTTTATTTTTTCCCATGTACTGAAAAAGATGGATGAAAATAGGACAGATTAATTTGTATTGCTATGCGGAAGAAAACATGGATCAAGTTGTTTTGCATTTATGGTTTGTGACATTGACATTCTGTTTCTTTCTGTGTTGTTTTGGTTTATTTGGTTGGTTGAGATGGAGGATGACGCTCAGATCTCATCCCCAAATAAATATTTATTTCTATTGAAGTTATCAGAAAAAAAGTGGAAATTGTAAATATTCTGTTGGAAAAGTTCTCCATTTCTTATCTCTAGTTGGGGTTTCATACAGTATCATCCACCCTCAACCACTTCACAGATATTGTTGGACAATTTCTTATAAATTGCCAATTAGTCCTTTTCTTCCATCATGTAACTGTTTGTTTATTTATTTATATATTTTGAAATCTGATTTTGACTGGTTTTGTAGATGTGTAATATGAATTGCCATATTCATTATGGTTTTATTTATATTTTAGTAAGGAGTACATGGCTTAATCTCTTCTATTTATTTAACTTATTATATATGTATTAATGCCATAACCCCTTTTGGAAAAGCTGTACCATGCTTAACAATAAATTATGATGTTAGCTTGGAGAAAACAACGCATCAAACAAAAAGATTATTTGGACCCATCTCTTAAAAGACACATTAACTTTACCTTTTCCATTATACATATATTTTTTTTTTGTTGTGATTCCAAATTCTTACCATTGACGAGTAAGATTTATCTACTTCATTGAACATTCTTTTTTTGTTAATGCATGTGATTGCCACATTTTGTAACTCGGAACTGTTCGTTGGCAATGTTTTATTAATAAATTTCCTGCATTATTGTTTAAAGTCTGTCTTTAGGGCTTGAATCTACGCTAATTATGGCGCTCTATTTGACAACTAATTATATTTACTTTTTAAGTTCGATTTAAAAAAAAAAAAAAAAAAATTCAAATGATTGTTGGACTAGCCAATAAATTCATGAATAAAAAGTAAAGAGACAAATATCAATTATGTTTAGAGTTGAGAAGTGTAACAAGTAATCATAATAATCACTTACGCCAATAGCCAATTGGCAAAGAGCGGGAAAGAAAACTATGTGTTGGGATGCAAACAAAGTATCTCACATTGATAAGATAAATGGAAAGTTCATGAGTATATAAGTGATAACAACTATCTCCATTAATATAAGTTTTTTGGAGAAATCCAAAAATAATAATATCATGTCAACGTGGAAATTTGGGAAGGGTTGTCATTCTTATTACTCTATTCTAGCATCTCTAAGGTGGTGTTTGTTTTTCACTTACGCCGTAGCCCATTTTCAATCTCAAAGAAACTTGATTTACAATTAAGAAACAATTGATTTAATTTAAAGTTATGCTCATCGTTTAGGTTTTCTTATTGAGTAAACAATATGAAAAAATGAGTGAATTTTAATTGCCCCATTTTTGTTCGATTTTCCTCATGACTCAGGTTTTTTGTCTTGTTCTAGTTTCACCCAGAACACTTATCAATATTTATTAAAAAGTAAATAGATGAAAACTTACGAAACTAGTTATAGTTACTTTTAAAAAACATTAGCAATCATAATAATACGGTATTAGTAATACATATTGTATTAATAAAACATACTATTGTATTAACACACATAATAATGTTTTTTTTTTGTTTTTTTTATTACACAATAATGTATTAATAATTAATATCGCATGCAAATATTTTTAAATTTGCCTAAATTTGTAATTATTTTATTAAAATAGATCAGCAACTACATTAATAAACGTAGATTAAAATCTCAGTTACTTTTGCATCAATTCTGTTATCTTAATCATCCATAAGTTAAGTCGAGGATATTCACTCAGAAATTAAGATAGTACACTTGGAAGGAGGCGAAAAATAAACCCACATTTGGTATTAAATAGTTGGAAATTTTGATTTTTTTCTCCCCCACTGTTCAGGCAGCTTTACATTGTTTCTTCAGAATACATTAAAGAACACAGGAACGGAACCAGATGATTGGACATCAATTGATTATAATTACCAAAAAATCTTACAAATTTATACGTTACAAGACCTGAAATTCGGGGGGGAAAAATCTATGAAATGGTCGTTACATACACAAGCGCTCTAGTATACATTATGCATTTGTTTTATCAACCATTCTACACTCATGGTTCGTGACTGTTTACCCGGCTATGAAGCTCCAACATTTCTTGATGGTTCGGGTCAACCGAAAGAGCAGCTCGACAATCCCGCAGAGCACCCAAAACATCATTAGTATGCTCGTGGAATGCTGCTCGAAGGTGTAGAAGGTGAAGGTCTGCTTTGAATGCTATTGCCCTTGATAATTCAGCAATAGCTTCATCTACCTTGTGGCTATCCATCAACACTGTTGCCATAGAACAAGTCATTTAGTTAACCAAAAGTACAAGCTATTGCCAAACAGTAACATCAAATACCATTTGCAGATCTAAACGGAATAAATTCAGCTTGTACATAGAATTAAGATCCATCTAAAAGGTCAAAATGGGTAATA
>JBBMEF010000021.1:2521984-2554577 GCA_037832685.1 Sicyos baderoa | reverse complement strand
CATTTGCAGATCTAAACGGAATAAATTCAGCTTGTACATAGAATTAAGATCCATCTAAAAGGTCAAAATGGGTAATAATTATCTATCACATTTACTCATTCCACATTTATGCTTTATTATATCATGTCAACTTCTATGATGCACTCACTATTCCTCAAGTAATTATTATCATCATGGTAATCAAATACTACAAAGTGATGAGATTGGCCAGGCATAATAACATATCATTAATGCTATTGCTAGGCATCATTCTTTCTAACAACAAATAAATTGGTGCTTAATGGTGCTTGACGTATGGGCAATCAGAATAAACTCAAGAGTAAATAAAGGAAGGATAATACAACCTGCAGCACGGTATCTGTATGGGTACACGCGAAGAGGATCTAATTGAGTGACCATATCTAAATCTGCTTTTGTCAAGTCGCGGTCACCATACTCAGACCTCTTCTCATATGCAGATGCACTATTGCGTGCCTTTTCAATTAGTTTGGTCATCTCCTCATATGCTGCAGCTTTATCATTTCTGAGAAAATGAACCCGAGCAAGGCCTTGATGGGCTCGAGTGTGACGGATTTTGAGGGCATTAATGTAGCAATCAGCCGCCAAGTCTAGCTTCTCACAGTCAACATAAACACTTCCAAGATTGTTCAGAGCCTGAAAAATGAGGCCAATTACCCGATTAAAAGAGAATTTTTCAATACAAGCCACAACTAGTTGGCAGGCTGCCCAATCACATCTATCATTCCACAGATGCGGCAAACTGAGAAAGAAAATGTCAGCCTACTATAATCAGTCAATTCCTGTGATATGATTCTGTTAGGAAGATAATGGATATTAATGTTTTATGTGGTATCAATTGCATCAATAAATATTGAATTTTCAGGTCAATACTCATTATATCTTTTAGTCCTTCACTGCTAATGATATTATTCAGACTTCCAGCATTTTCTGGCTGGCAACCAACATAACCGTAAAATTTTACATTGATGAATGAAATGCACAAAAAGAAGCAAGAACTCAAAAAGTCATCAAGAAAAGGTCTCCACAAGTAGCAAGGATGAAATTATAGCAGTGGATTTCACTCTCTCACAACAATACGAAGGATTTCAAGGATAGCTAGTTAATTTACTATGATTTATATATGTCTCAAGTAGTATAGAAAGATATTTATCCTATCAACTATCATACCATTTGGTGGAATTCCATTCTGAACATGTAGGTGATTGGTGATTGAAAAACCATACCTGACCTTTGCGTAACCTATCCGAAGGGCACTTCAAAGCATCTTCTAGGAGGGAAATCACTGAAGAAGAACAAGACGGATCTTGGCTTGAGTCAGCCAGTGCATAGGCCTTCAAGAAGAAAGCTTCAAAGGATCTCTTAATTTTAATTGATTCCTCAGCCTTTTGGAGCCCTTCCTCACAATGACCTGTATCGTACAAGATCCAACCCTCGTAAACCAGCCTCTCATGGTCACTGGATGCATGTTGACGAGCTAACTGCAGACTCCGCATTGCAGCTTCAGGACAGTTCAACCTGAAAATTTAACGAATGAAGTTTTCGACTGACACTTGACAAATGCGTATACACAGAACTGAGTAAGACCCAAAGCAGAAAGGCATGTGCAATGACACTGAACAGTTTCAAGGTGGGCCATATTATTGATTCTTTTATATAAATTCTGTAAAATACAAACAAATGCAATGCTGATGAACTTGAAAAGTTATTAGCTAGGAATACAGACTAAATTTCCTATTCACGTTATGTAGATCCAGCTCCTCTCATTTGACATGCATTATATTTACAGCACAAATAACGCTTTAGTCCTCTGCAATTGTGATGTAAAGGTGAAAAAACAAATACTCTCGTTACTATGAAAAGGCCTGCATGTGCAAGCTTCAATTCACCAGCTTGAATGCATAGTATCTCATTTTGTCCTTGGTTATGCATTCAGCATGCACAGTTTTAACAATGAAGGTTACATTTACATGTAAACTAAACATGTGCTCTCATCTGATTTTATTTTATTTTAGTTTTTAATATTCTTGAGTGTCCAAGGCCAACTTATGATCACCTGGACTAACAAAACAATTAAGCATTATGCCTAACAATCATCCAAAATCTAATTTCAGTAAGTAAAAAATGCTTCAACCATCCTGGGTTGACCCTAATGGTTCCTATCAATCAAATGTAGTGGAGTTAGGCTGTCATCGGATGAGGTTAGTCGAAGGGCATGCAAGCAAAGCCTAACATTCACTGATATTTTTTAAAAAAATCTAAACTTCATATCCAATTTTTCAACAAATGGAAAGAACTAGTCACTTTTTAAATTCAACTATAATTGTGAGTGGAAGAATTTGAACTCAAAACCTCTTGGTTACTAGGTCATACATGATGCCACTAGAGTTCTGCTTCTTCCGGCAGAACTAGTCATTTAAAGCTTAAAACAAATAGTTGACTTATTAACCTATCATGAAAAGTCAAGGACCTTCTATTCTAACAGTTGCTTATAGAAAGTGGTGTCCAGCCAATCATTGCTACAACAAAAAAACTAAGAAAAAGAATGCACAGGCGAGGTTAATGACATACCGCAGAAGAAGCAAGGACTGTCTGAAGTATAGAACACCTTTTGCTGCATCAGACTCGAGCATCTGGTAGATAACTGATAGAGACCCAATATCATCAACTGAAGACCATCTATCATACAACTGAATCCAACAATCTGCTGTAGTCCAATTGTTAACATGCTCACGTACAAGGGTTCGGAGTTGGGATGCAGCTGCTTTTCCCTCAAACATCCGATAATCAGGGGAGAGAGTAAGAATTGCTTGGATGTCACAAATTGCTGCTTGATAATCTTCAAGAGCAAGGTAGAAACAAAACCGGAGTTCTAAGCATTCAAGTGCAAGTTTAAATCCAAGAATGCGGTTGATTTCAGAAAGAGCTGCATGAACATCCTGTTTCCTCATTAAGGAAGCAGCTCTAAACATATAGGGATAAGTTAAAGTTGGGTCCAAGCCAGTTGCTTTCTCAAGATCTGCCAATTTTTTATTGCCATCACAATATAACGACCTCTCCTGATACATCCACCCAAGCGGGATGCCAGTAGAGATAACAGACGTCAGTTTGTCATAGGACCATTGCTTGTTACCATTTATGTAACTTAACCTAGCCAACCCAACGGCAGAATACATATGCCCAGCATTAAAAGCAGCCTCAAATAGACATTTAGCTTCATCATACTCTTTCCTCAAGAACCTTACGCATCCCAATTGGTGAGAGGCAAAGAGTCTCTGCCTATCCGTTTCAGAAAATTCCACCAACCTTTCTAGGAAGCAAGCAGTGTTCTCAGATCGAGGGTCAAGATTAATGGAAACTTCACTCAATAAACAATAAAGGGAAAATAAGGCATGACCAACCATAATTGACCTTTGTTGTTTATTAGCATGCATAAATATTTCCACCACACGATGATCACTCAAGCAATCAGGAAGATCATTTAGAAAAGTTTGCAAACATGATGCGGCAAGAATAGGGCAATCCTCTTCGAGGGCATAGTCCATAAGATCCACAGCATCATCCCTAGAGGATGCAAGAGATGCCAGTTTTCTATCACATGCATCTTTGAGCTTTTCGCAACAAAACTTATTAGCAAAAATAAGTAATTCCAACAAAAGATCTGGTGTAACATCACCTAAATTCCCTGTGTTGCTGAACTCCCGTATAGCCCTCATGCCCGAAGGGGAAAGATTGTTTTCAGACAGATCAATAACCTTGCAGTTTGATTCAGTGAAGCACCCATTAAGCATAGTATGAAAAGGGACTGAGAGACCTGAAATTCTTTTCCTATCGCAAACAATATCCTCATCATTAATTTTAAAGGTGACGTGTTTTGATACTGGGTTCCCATCAGCCGCATCAGTGTCATAAGGGTTTCCAGCATCGAACACAGAATCTACAAGGAACTGGATAGCAATATCAACAAGTCCAAACTCTTGTGTGCACTTCCCACAAGTGGGAAGAAGGTCAGTAATAATCATTTCCCCCTGCTTTTCATATTTTAACCATGCCCCAAATATAAGCTTCTCATGAACAATACTAGCATTTTGCCAAGCAGAACGAAGACTTCTTCGCATAAGTTTAACCTCGCCAAGCCCCCTAAAGACCTGAAACTGAAGCAAATAGAGATTCGATCTTTCATGGGCGGGACATGACTCAAGTTCTTCATGAATTTGAGCTAAAACATCCACATAATCAACAGGTTTGAAGTAGGGCAGAATGGATGGATCAGGGACCTTAATAAGAGATTCTCTACAAAAAAAAATCAATCAACCCTAAGAAATTGATCTGCTGAAATAAATAAATAATAAAAAAAAGAAGCTTACATCGAGGAAGAAGAAGATTGTAAGGAGAGTTTGGAGAATTTCCCTCTTTCAACCTGGAGCCAAGCCTGTGGATAAAAAGAATTGAGTTGCGTCTCTTTACAGGGCTCGGAAGGGAAAAAAGTCCTCATAGCGCACAGGAGATCAACACGAGTCCAGGATCTCGAAAGCTGATAGATGCCTATCTTTCCCCAATCCAGCTAACCTAACGAGGACCAGAAAGATGGAATACTGAAACACACATCGCGAATCGAAAACACAAGAGGAAGGCCTTCTCTCTGAGAACAGCCACCGCCAGAAAATGAAGAACGATTGTATTGAAAATTAGGGCAAGAGAGTCACCGGAAATAGCGGAAGATCTGTGTGGCAGAAAGGCGATGAAGAAATCCAGCAATGGATCCATCCAGATCCTTCATAGATGTGGGGAAATCGGAGATTACAAAGCGAGGCCTGGAATGGTGAAGATCAAATTGAACATTTTTGGAGCCCTTTTTTTGCGTTTGGTAAAAGGGAAAGTTGTGTGCTTTTGGTCATCCTTTCTCACGTTCTTTCCGTTCCGAGTCCACAAAACATTTCGTTAATGCTAATATCAAATTATTCCAAATCTTTTTCTTTTAACTGCTATATGATTTCTCCACCCTGGCCTGACATTCTCAAAACGCTGCCGTTTCCAACTCTCTATTTTATCTTTTTGCCCATCTGCCCCTCATTCTTTGGTTGTATTGAAAACCATGCCCCAAATGTGTCTCCTTTTTTTCTCTCTTTTTATTTAGATAACCCTAAGCCCAAATGATGCGAATAAATTAATGGAGAGCAATATTGACATGTTGCGAGGTACTGTAAACCCAATCCTTTCCCTTCTGCACTACCTAGATCCATATATGTGGCTGTGGCTGTGGCTCTCATGAGCACTTATCTTAATTAGTTTTTAACTATATACAATCAAGGTTTGAAACCGAGGAGTAAGATTTATAGACTCATTCAAACAAGGTTTACAACCCCTTTGTCTTTCTCGAGGGAACCAGCAGATTTACATTTTACATTAAATGAGGAGAAGAGAAATTAAGTGGTGTGACTTCTTGCGTGCGGCTGCTCTCTTCCATCCATCACAGGGCCGCCGCCACTTGAGGGAGGTTCATTGGGCAAAGAAGCTGCTCACTGGACTTTGTCTTTATGTGCTCTAACATATACTACACTTTGTTTTTGTTGTTAATTATTAATACTATAATCATAAACACAATATGTGTTCATATTTTCATTTACATAGACCTATCATTGTTCATTAAGCTTGATTTCAATTACCAATATGTGTATGAATTCAAATGCTGGAAGACCAAAAGGCAATAAACGTCCAAGAAAATACATATCATTTTATTTATTTATTTTTTATTTTAGAACAACCTACTCTTACTAGTTACTACTACTAGGACTCATCAGAAACCAAGTTCACAGTTCCGATTAACTTGGAAATTTGAAATTGACTTTCAACATCTGGTGAGGATTGAGTGTCTTGGTTCTGAATCTGAGACTCTGGGATGCTGAGTTTAGTTCCAGGCGGTGGCTCGAAGTTGATCACTGCCCAAAATGGATTCGAAGGCCTTTCCTTGTCCTTGCTTATAGTTAGGGACATTTTTGTTTCCCTTGCTTTCACCTGAGGCACCTTAGATAGCTCTGCTTCCACCATTTCTCTGTCTGATGCAAGCCAAGCTTTAACTTGTGATGTTGTTGTTGCCAATGGCATCACATTCTTCAACAATCAACATGGAGAGAGAGTCAGAGACATGGGTTATTTCAAAAGCACAGTCATTCTATGTTTTCTATATTTATCATAAACTCCATACCTGTGTCTGTGGGGCAATTATAAGGAAGCCATGCGAAGCTATAAGCCGGAGGAAATCGGAGTAGACGGGTTCGAGGCAGCCAGGAAGAAAGAAGATGACATGATATGAACCTTGGGTGATGGGTGTGAAGATGGACAATGGCTTTGAACCTACCTCAATAGGAATGGAAGTTACCTCAAACTTTCCCATTTTGAGAGGTTTTGAAGCATCCGGTGCGGGTGCGGGTGCGGCTAGGGGATCGAAAAGGACGACATGGGCGCTCCTGCTAGGCACACTTATGAAAATAGCCTGGAGCAAGTCTAAGTAGAGAGGGAGCTTGGATACAAAAAAGATCAATGCGACAGGGACAAAAATGAGCATGTAAAGCACGTCAGCGCCTTTTCGAAGGCTGTCAGGGACGAGGAAGTAGTGGCCGGCACAAAATGAAACCAACATGGAGATGATGGAAAAGAAGAGTGAGGAAATACCGATGAGGACTTTAATAGGCAAGTTTGATCGGAAGTCGCTGGCATCAAACCTGTAGGTCAAGATGGCAAGAAACATGGTGAGTGAGGTTGAAGAGAGGCAGAGGGCAATGAGTGAAAACATGGCGAAGATGAAAAAGGCTGGCCGTTTTTCGAGTAACGGGTAGCCGCTCTTTTGATCGAATCCACCTGGGATGCTGGCAGCCGAGGTGAAAGCCACTGTTACTATCAGAGCAGCCACCACAGAGCCTGACTTTGAGGTTTTAGTAAGCCAGTCCCCACTTTCCTTCACCATATCGATGTGGGTCTCATGGAAGATTGTGCTTGCATTCTTTCCATCATTGTTATAGTGAGTAAAGAAGTGGAGTGGCATAGACTCCTGGATGAACTGCCCACAATTTAAAACTTTAAATTTATCAACTTTATCAGACTTGGGATTTGGTAGTGATGGTTAAAAAATTACCTTAAACCATTTAACTTCCCATTGCAGTTGCAATGTAGCTCCGCTGATGCGCCAAATCATAGACTTTGGGGCAGCGGCTGCGAGATGCAACACACTGTTACCTTTGTCATCCACGGCTCGGAACAAGCTTTTCTTGTGAGCTTTATTCGTGAGTAAAAATCTGTACACGTCCGGCTGCCTATACTCTGCAGCCAACAACACAACATTCTTCTTATCTTTCCTGGCATCGTAGATCGCTAGAGGCAAATGTTTGAAGATTCCCTTCACGATCTCAATCACGCCATTCTTTGCTGCTAATAAGATTGCCGTCTCCGTTGCTGTTCATATAACAACATCCAACAAACAATTCAATCTCATGTCTAACTCAGTCTTTACCATTCAAAAAATTAAAACTATTATAGTAGTAAACCTCGGACATCTCTTGGCTTCTCAGACTCTTTTGGTTTACTCACAATGTAACTACTGAACTGGGCTTCACCATCTACAAAGTCGTAAGGAAGTGTATCTCCAGATTGTACATGTGAAAGGACGGGAATTTTTCCATCGTCGCTATTTTGTTCGGGTTTAGCAAATTCAAGAAGTTTCTCCATCACTTGAACCGACCAAGTGTATTTCTTTTTCTTCTGTCGCATCTTTTTTATTTCAGCAGATCCTTAATTTTCGACAAAATTAACAATTTGTTATGTAATGAATCAAAGCAATGGATAGTATTATTGTAACTTCACGTACCGAACCCAAGAACGATCAAGATGACCGAGAAAATTTTTTGAAAAAAGTCGATGCAGGTAATATAGTTTATGGGGAAATTTGGAATGGAGGGCTGGCCTGCTGTCATGAACAAATAATGAGTATTAATTACTAGTTTAAGGTTAAATTTATAGTACTAATTAGCTCTCATTGCTTATAGCTTATACCATGGGATTCATCTTTCTCTGAACTTGTATAATCCTTTTTGTTCGTGTCGATTACCGGTTGCTCCTTATCATCTTTCGCTAAACTTGCATCATTCTTTTTCTTCTCCTTGCAAAAACTTTTGAAACTGCTGACTGTAGTATTTCCATAAGAAAGAAACAGAAATGAGCAGGAACATGTTTTTGTATATATTTAACATTAATATGATTTGGTACGGACCTTTTAAAAATCCATCCCACAACCTGGTGATGAAGTGAATGCAGGTCTCGTAGTTGTCTGGAAAACAGCAGGAAGCGGCAGTGTTTTCTTCGGACATACTTCGGTCGCGCCCTTTGCTAAGGAGTTCTTCTAGTGATTGAGGCTGCAGTTGATCCACAAATGTGCCTTCCAATACAATAATCAAGTTTAAAAAGGTTTGAACTTTTGGTACAGACTAACAACATAGGACCAAATATATAAAAGGGTGAATACGAAAACATAAACTGAATTACATATTTGGAGTTGGAGTAGAAGATGAAAGAAAAATGGATACTCACAGTAATAGAGAATGGTCCTCCAACCCCTGATATGGCTTCCACTTTTGAAGGAAGTTGGTTTGCTGGCTAGAACATGGAGAGGAGTGATGCCATCCTGAGTGACCCAGTTCATAGCCTCATTGTGCATGTGAATCAATTGAAATGCCAAATCTGTGATGATCAGAAACAGACGAGGGGGAGTTAAATGATGAGTTGTTGTTGAGATTTGAGAATGCAAAGTTGATTTAGAAAAAAGAAGGCGACCCAAGTGTTCGTTTCTGAGGGCGGAATGAAGGACGGTGTCTCCATCGTTCCTGACTCTACAATTGGATGTGATTTGAGAAGAGTCGCAAAACCGGTAAAGGCAAAAAAAGGCATTGGTGTTTCCATACACAGCCGCCAAGAACATGGGAGTTTCATCCACTTTGTTTCTCATATCCACCAATCCCTTATGAGCCGAAGCAATGGCATTGCACATTCTCACGCTTCCCATCACAGCCGCAAGGTGGAGGGCATTGTTTTCTCTCTCATTTGTTGTCTCAAGAAGTCGCTTCTTCGAATCCGATCTGCAAATGCGGTCCACCAGACTTTTAACTGTTTCTTCTCGGTTGTCGATGACCGCCAAATGCAGCGCCGTGTCGCCCTCTGGGGTTAGTTTCAGACTCTGGGCTTCTGGGTGTTCACCATACGCCTTAACCACTTCATCCCATAGCCCTCTCCTCGCCTTTGCATATAGAAAGTCTCTTAATTGATCTATCTCTTCCTTAGACATCATCATTATTTCTCTTTGTGCTCTGCAATTTCTCTTCCTTGTTAATACTTTATGTATATATACGCCATATCATATCATATCATATCATATCATTGTGTGTTTGCAAGAATCTCTTTTTCTGCACAGATATTGATATCTACACATATCAGATGTGTATCTAATATTGCTTTACGCTATTAAACAATTCTCTTCTTGGAACACAAGCATTTTACATCTCTTTTTACTCTTTTCTCTGTCTTTGCTTTTGTTTGGTGTCCTTAAATAATCTATCAAAATTAGATTTCTTTTTTAATTGAAGTGACTAGATAATACAGAAAAAGAAAAAGAGATGGAAATTTTATTTAGATATGGGAGAAAAGTAGAAGAAGTTGAAATTGAGAGGCATACATTGAGAAAATGATTTTAAGATGATTTGTAAATGACTTCCACATTGTCAAGTTTGGTAGGAGCAATAGCAGGGTGGGCATGAATGGCGTCCAGATAGAATTTATCATCGTCCAGATAAGCCTTCAAAGAGGCAACCACAAGGCCACTGCAACAGCTCCTCATCAGGCTTTTTGGGCCACTCCCACACTTACACATGGACGAAACCACGATCCCTTCAAGTCCTGGCGTGTGGTCGTTGAGAACGTCCATGTGGCCGTAATCCACGGTCACGAAGTGGGCGCACGTGGGCTTGCTCTTCTCGAAGAATTGCACGTGGTTGTACCCAGCGGGGGCGCAGGGGCTGGAGAATATGTTCTTCCTCTCGCACCCCAGCCCCGTTCCGATGACTGTGATTGGCGCGGTTATGTTGAAGGATTGGGTGTCCAGGATGTGGGGCTCTGGCACGAAGAACTTGGTTCCGGCCACTGGGTCGAGCCCGATGACGGCGGAGAAGGGAAGGGAAGGGCTGGCATTGCCTAAGGCTAAGGCCAAGGCGAAGGCTGTCTTGCCACCTCTGCTGTGGCCTACCACATTCAGCTTTGATACATCTGCTTCCACCTTGTCTGGGAGCAGAGGTCCGAGTCCTGTTGCCAACCAGGTTATCACTTCTGATGCTGATTCTATTTCTTGCATTTCACTTGTTAATGGCAGCACGTACAGCTGTGAACTTCAAAAACATTTTAGATTCTAATTTAATCATTATCATGCAATTCTTTGGTTATATATTTATAGATTATAAACCATCGTTTCAAATTTTGGTTTGGTTTTTAAAACACGAGTATAGATCAGTAGATATAAAAGTAATGAAGTAGTAATTGTAGGGCGTGTAAAATGAGAAAATGAAATGGTTATGAAACGAGGGTGTTAGAGGTTAGGGGCACCTGCGGGGCGGCAATAACATAGCCGTGGGAAGCGATGAGGGTGAGGAGGTCGGAGTAGAAGGAGACATCACAGCAGAAGCCATGAAGGAAGAAGATGAGAGGGTAGGAACCTGGGGTAGTGGGAGTGAAGATGGTTAATGGCGTTAAAGATGAAAACATGGCAGAGGTCTCGGTGATGGAAGTCACTGCGAATTCGCCTGTTCCGAAAACGGAACAAGGGTCGACTGCAGGCTTAGCTTCCAACACTGCCGCCATTGAAGAAGTTGAATTATACTTGCGTTTGTTGTTGTTGTGTGGCCAAGTGAAGCGGGATCACATGGCTTTATATAGACATCATCAACAACATGGTAACTAACACCTAAAATATCTACAGTTTTACATTGGATTAGCCATATGAACCTCGTCCCAACTCCTGTGGACCACCAACTCTTATCTCTATGCACAGCTCTTAATTAATAGTCCCCACCTCCTGAAACACATTTGGCATCTTCTCTACCAAATTTTGTTTCTTTCTTAAACATTATTGCAAATTGCAATTTCTCTTCCTCAAGATAATCTTACCAACTTCACATAATTTTTCCATCTTACATTCCTATTCCTTAACTACCTCTCGTTTTTTTATATTATATATTTTTTAAGAAGGTTGTAAATGTGACATATATATTTATCATATGCAAAAAGTAGTATAGCTCTACTGACATCTTACAAGTTCGAATCCCCTCTCCTCCAATATTGTTGTATCAAAAGAAAATAAAAATATATATATTACCCATTATTTATGTGTAAAGGATAATACTTGTGATACTAGCTAGCTGAGTGAATAAGAAGAAAAAAAATGTAGCTTCATGAATTTGTTTTTTTAAAATTTGAATAATATTCTCAAATTTTTTTAAGGAAAAATATATATATTATAGGAAAAATGTTACACACCATAGGAAATTTAAGTAAAAAATAAACAAACCTAAAAACAAAAAATCAAATAGTTATTAAAGGAAGTATGTTAGAACTTTTTGTTCCTTGGTTTTTTGTTAATTCTTACTACCCCTAATTTAAAGTGTAAATTGAAAATGGAAGTTAGAAGTATCATAGATAAGAGTTTTTAAGTTTTATTTGAAAGTACAAAATACAACAAAACTCAGTTGTAGAATTAGATTAGCAGCCGTTGGGTCTACAAAAAAGAAGATTAGCAGCCGTTTGAAAGATGGCTTTTTCTTGCCTACAATGCAATGAATCCAAACTGCCGTTTACTCGAATCTCTCTTTAATAGCACCATTCATTTTTTTTTTTTTTTTTTTTTTTTTTAACATGTGTGACTGTCCAAATTAATTTTCGTGCATCTCGACTAATATCACACATACTCTATAATATTTTGAAGCTAAAAAAAGTTGTAAAAAAATAAATTTTACATGACCACCATCGATTGGAGCCACTTCCTAATGGTTAAAAAGCATCCTAAGACTAGGTTGCAAAATAGATAAATTTTAGAATGTTTTTTTTAAAGCTTTTCTGCCAACAATAAGCACCATAACGGTTCTGTTGCTGTGTTGACCGGGTGACAGGTTAAAAAATTATCTTATGCCAATTGTAAGCTGTAACTAAACAGATGATATAAATAAATAAACAGATGATATAATCATTTCATTTTTGTTTTTATCTTTTGA
Organism: Sicyos baderoa; assembly: GCA_037832685.1. Taxonomy (NCBI): domain Eukaryota; kingdom Viridiplantae; phylum Streptophyta; class Magnoliopsida; order Cucurbitales; family Cucurbitaceae; genus Sicyos; species Sicyos baderoa. The sequence goes on along the minus strand of JBBMEF010000021.1, from coordinate 2,542,260 downwards.
AATTTAAGTTTGTTTTTACTCAAAATTTTTATTGTGTATTTTATTTTTTCTATAATATATCCATTATTTTTAAGAAAATACGTGAATGCTATCTAAATTCTTTTAAAAAAAATAAAATTTTGGAAGCTATTTTTTTGTTTCTAGATTTTGGATTAATTTATTGAATTATAGATAAGATATAGATATTTATGTAAAAAAACATATAATAAGATCGTTGTTGAAGATTTAAATTTCAAAATTCAAAAACGAATGAAGACTAATTAATTAATATTATGAAATGTAGAATAAAGTGTTGGTACTCTTAATTTCGTAGAAACCCTCAGTTTTTTTTAATGTGTGGAAGCACAAAATTGATCTGTAAAAGTGTATTGTGGACACTTACATTTGCTGTAGAGCCTTAAATTTGAGGGGATGAATTTTCTGAGTGACAAAACCAATCTAACACACACACATATCCAACTTGTTTGAACAAAAACAAAGATTTTTTCATCTTTTTTGGCGGGTGAATGATTCGAATCTTGAAATCGTCAATGTTCAATTTAGAAAAATAGAAAAACTAAAAAGTAATTTGGACTCAGAGCCCAATTTCTACATGGAATTAGATTGGACTCAAAATGCCTCGGTTCATGAAGATATTTGGGTCCAAAATGTATTCATTGGTCTAAGCCCAACCCAGAAAGACATTTGAGCTCAAAGATCATTAATTGACCCCTATTTGTGCACTTCTAAAAAAATAATTCTTATTTCTAACCATTTATTTTTAATTATTTATTTATAACTATTCAATTATTTTTTATTATTCATTTTATAATTTATTTTTAATTATTTCTTTTTTAACTATTCATCTAAAATTTACATACAAATGAGTTTTGACTCTGACTCCTATACACAAAAATTACATTTAAACGAATTTTAGCTATAACTTTTAATTTTTAACTTTTCAATATAATTCTTAAAATTAAATCTTACCTAAATATGTCAAAATTCAAATAGTATGATTTTCTTTTCTTTTTTTGAAACAAAAAAGATGGTATAGTTTTATATGAATTTAAGAATATAAAAATATATACTGTAATAAAAAAAGTGTTTAGTTTTATATATGTAAATATTTTATTGAGATTCTAGATATTTCTGGTAAAGTGTTAAAATATAGAAAAATAAATATCAGAATAAGTTTAAAAGTTTATCTGTTGGTTACAGGCAAGAAATCGAAAAGTCTCGAGCCACCTGAATCTGTTCATCTTTGTTTTCCGGCAAACTCTCTTGATCAAAGCTTTGTTGGAAAGATGTGGAATGAGCATAGGAAGATTGATTTGGAGGGCGGAGCAGCGCCGCTGTACCCGATGATGCTTGAGAGTCCACAGCTCCGGTGGGCTTTCATTCAGAAGATCTACTCCATCATCACCGTCCAACTCATCGCCACCGTCGCCGTCGCCGCCACTGTGGTTTATAATCCACCAATTTCTTCATTCCTTACCACTACTGGGGCAGGCTTGGCTCTTTACATCCTTGTCCTTGTTACGCCCATCATAAGTTAGGGTTTCTCCTTCTCCCCTCCCTCTCTCTCTAATTGTTTTTCTTTTAGGGTTTTATTTGTTTCTGATTTTGTTTGAATTCTCCCCAGTTGTGATCGCGCTCCGCTATTGTTACCAGAAACACCCGGTCAACTTTGTTCTTTTGGGCATTTTCACCATTTCTCTGGCTTTTTCGATTGGGTTGACTTGCGCCTATACAAGCGGTGAGTTCACTATTCTTCGATTTAATGCTTTCTGTCTTTAGCTGATTGGAAACTAGAACTTTTTTTTTTTTTCTTGATATCTGTGACTGTCCGAGCCAGCGTGCGCTTCGACTAATGTCACGGGACATACCGCCCGACCCTACACAATTTGGACACCAAGGAAACTCGTAGGAAATTAATTCGTACGTAGGTAGATGGCCACTAGAATGCCAAAAATTAGGGTCTTGCTTGAATCCTAAGATAATTGCTCAATGTCTTCGTGTCACGCCATGCCATGTTGGGCACTTTTTTCCATCGTTTGATTTCAAGATCCTAAGATAATTCATTGAAGATGGTTTTTGGGCGTTTCTCCTCGCCAGAGGATAATTTATTTCAATTTTAGATGCTTGTATTCTGTTTAATTGCCATTCTTGGACAGGGCTGTAAAGAAATTCTGTAAATCTATTGTTTGTTGTTGTTTTTGCTTTTAGTACCTTCTGCATTTGCCTTTAGGAGTAGAGTCTTTGGGTATAAGATGATTTATATTTTGTTCTCAACGGTAATTGGATTCCCCAACCCCAAATATAGTTGTTGAATTCAAAAATAAAAAAGGGTTTGCAAATGGTTCCTCGTCTGAGCTTTGAACGAATCGTGAACAGGGAAAGTCATTCTCGAGGCTGCCGTTTTGACTACCGTGGTTGTAGTGAGTCTCACTCTGTACACATTTTGGGCGGCCAAAAGAGGTCATGATTTCAGTTTTCTCGGTCCATTTCTATTTGGTGCTTTGATTGTCCTCATGATATTCGGTCTGATTCAGGTACATTGCATTTTTAAGACATATTTTGCTCAATACATCAACCCCTTGTTCAAAGTGAACATGAGTTTAACTTGAACTTAGTTGTTTAGTAATAAAATATGAACTTTTGTGGGATGCAGATCTTCATTCCTTTGGGTCGGACTTCTATGATGGTTTATGGATGTCTAGCGTCCATAATTTTCTGTGGATACATCGTCTATGACACAGACAACCTCATTAAAAGGTACACATACGACGAGTACATATGGGCATCCGTTGTCTTGTATTTGGACATCATCAACCTTTTCCTCTCCTTACTATCGATCTTCAGAGCAGCTGACAATTGAAGAGGGTTTTCAGTGTGGTTACATGTTCACCGGGATTTTTACTTTGTGAAACAGGATTATTGTTGTTAACAAATGTTTGTATGCATCTGCTTTTCTCTTCGGTTAATAAGCACCTTTGAAATGTAATGTTTCGGTTGCTGTTAACCAGGTGATAGGTTGAATTTTATGTCAATTGTATGCTATAAGTAAACAGATGATTTTAATGCACATACTTCTACTTGGTAGCTATTTTTCTTTGCATTTGTGTTGAGGTCTGTTGATGAATTTTATGTCAATTGTATACTATAAGTAAAGATGATTTTAATGCACATACTTCTACTTGGTAGCTATTTTTTTTTGCATTTGTGTTGAGGTCTGTTGATGAGCATCTAGGACACACGGACACTTTTGTTTGACAACATGTTCGTGTCAGACACGTGTCTGACACTGATATTTCTAGATACTCTTCAGAAACGAGTTCGACACTCGAAGTTTAGTGTCTTTCTTTATTATTATTATTTTTAATTTCGGAATCACGGACATTTCATGGACACTGCATTTAAGACTTGTTTGTTTCAAATTGTCGAAGACATCACAATGGGTAGTGTTGGTGAAGGCCGTCGACAATGGCGTCCATTGATGATAGATGGATTAAAATGAAAAAGAGAAAATAGAATGGAGAAAAAGAAAATAAGGTATAAACTAAAGTATTTTAAAGAATTGTGAGATTTTGTTTTTTATTGGATTTAAATGGACTAATATAACTAATTACGTACGTTAAATTCAAACACTAATTTAATATTTATTTTCATCCTTGTTTGAATTATTTTTTATAATTCGTAAAAAAAAAAAAATATTTTGGATTTTATCATAAAAAATAATAATGAATAACGTGTCCTCGACATATGCGTGTCGTGCATTTTTGAATAATGGCGTGTCTATGTGTCTGTATCGTGTCATGTCCATATCTCGTGTCCATGCTTCTTAGATGAACATTACTCTTTCTCTCACGACAGCTTCTGCATCTTCTATGTTGTATAACTGATGTTGAGGGAATAGGTCTCTTATAAGGTGATTAAACTATCTACAGCTATAAATTGTAGGTATCATAGTGAGATTCGTTTCTTATAATATTCTGGTGTTTTAGTCATTTATGACGGTTAATTAAGTGCGCCGACATGACAAAATTTGAAATGAATTGTTGAGAAATGGACCGAGGGATGATTGTGTTTTGTCGAATGGTATGGTTGGTATGAATTTACATCACCTCAAGAAGTAACAGGGTTTGAACCAGTTGCAGCATTTTACTTTCTATTAGCATCTTACACTGTTAGGTTTTTTCCTTAAAAATGTTTTCATCTTAAGTTTCTAGCAGGTTGAATTCAAGAAATTTCAGCTTCATAAGTCTGAGATTACAATACTCAGGCCTTTCTTGCAAGTTAGATTTGACCAAAACAATGGTTTTTATGGGGATTTCTGCCACAAGTGATTCAGATCTCCTAGCCCCCACCTACCTTCCCTGTGTACATTCTTCCAAGTGGGAGTCTAAGTATTGAAACCAACCACTATGATCTAAATTAGGCACTATCTAAGTCACAAAAGAGACCATACATTAAAACATCCTAATATCTTTTTTTCGAAGCTGCTACCATGGAAAGAAGCCTTGAAACACCTTGTGTCCACTGATCGTATTCTCTCTGGCTCCTGCACTCGAACTCTACTACGCCTCGCATCTCTGTCTTCAATCCAAAGTAACGCCGTTGCTCTCCGCCATCAAACAAGTGTCGTCCTGGCCATGCTGGTACGTCCTTGCATACACCCAACACCACATCTGCAGTGACAACAACAAATATTAGCACCCACCCATTTTCAAGTGCAATTCTGGACTTGTTAGTAAGATTGTAATATTCAATCACGACTTACTCTTATTCTTTTTGGTTATTCCTGCAACATGTTTGCTCTTCATCTTCAGCATCACTTGCCCAGTGCGGTGAATGTAAACAAACACTACTTTCCAGTGAAGATCGCCTGCATTATCAATTCAAACTCATCAGAACAATGCTCCTCATCTTGTCATTTCCGTGTCGAGAAAATTAGCTCAGAAAGAACACCTTTGCGAGTGCGCTTGAGCAGCTCGGTGCCTCTTGCAAGGAGCTGTTGAGTGTGGGCGAAGTGGAAATTCTCAGGTTGGTGAAGCTCTGCCTCGTGGTTATGACCAGCATTGGTGCGGTGAATGTTGCCTTTCATTGGTAATCCTTTGTCCACTGGTAACACAGATGAGGTATTCCATACTTCCTTCAGTGCCCTAGCCTTCAATGTGGCTGCTCCTCGTAAAGCTACAATAAAAATATGTGATCTTCTAGTTTTTTTATGAATCAAAGTTGAAGGGTGAGTTCACAAATGTGGTACCTGTGGCTGCCGCAGCAGTAAGAGTAGAGATATCATCATGAGATCGAACGTTGACAGCAGAGCTAATGACCGAGGCAAGGAGGTCTCTTTCGGCCCCCATTGCCTCAGCTGCCTCTACACACTGAGCAGCGACCAAGGTGGCGGCTGAGGCCACCGCCATATCGGTCTTTGCCGAATGCTCATTCTTTTTCGACGAAGAAGAAGCGGCTTGGAAGGCTGCAATAGCGGCCACCGCAGCTGCCACTGCAGCAACCGAAACAGCGGCGTGGAGTTGGGCATTGTGGGCTCTGTTCTCTTCCTTTTTCTTCTCTTTTCTGTCCTTAAGCCATCTCCCTACTGTCTTTGATCCTCCACCGGCTGTTCCATTGGCATTGCCGGCGCTTGCACGGCCATTGCTGAAAAGGGGCTGAATGCTGTGATTTGCTCTAAAGAACTGCAACATAATCAGTTAATAACAATTCATTCATTTTAGATTATGATCTCATATGAGAATGACTATGACAATGAAGCCATTTATTAGGTATTGGTTAATAAAAGGTATAGAAAGAAACAGATACGGTAAAAGTAAAAGTAAAACCATGGAGTTACTCTTTCTTACCACACTGTACGTAATTTTATCCCTTCTTTTTTTAATAGTCATACCTTTCTTCTAAAGGAACAATTATAAATAAATCGCACTCATGTTTCATAAATACTACCAATGAATAATGATGGTTTTCAAAAACAAAGAAACAAATAAACAATCTACAATCATGAGCTCTAATTATTATTTCCACTTTAGATATTTTATTTTGTTATCTAATTTTCATATATATTTGTAAGAAATTAAGCTAAATTTTAAAAAAGTTTTCATTACTTTGTTTTTATTTCTGAAATTTAGTAAAAACTAGTATCCTAAGAAATATAAAAAAATCTATTGAGAAATAAGGGAAAAAAATTGTTGGCTTGCTTTTGGATTTTAAATTTAATTTTTAGCACTATTTTCAAATCGCTGTCTTTCTTGAAATTTGCAGTCATTAGAAAGTTAAAAATCGCTTGTATTATTATCATTATTATTATTTTTAATTTCAAACCTTGCTTCTTCTTTTTCCCACAAAAAATACTTTATTTTGAGTATTGTTGGGGCCTAATTTATATTTCCATATTTTATATATTTATTGAGTAATTAAATAAAAATCATTAATTTAAAGCGTTTTCTCGAAAATTTGAAATAGGAATTAAAAGAAGAAAAAAAAAGCTGCAGCAAAGCAGGAGTGCAGGCCGGCTCGCCTTAGAACAGAGTGTGAAACAGAAGACAGAGTAAAACAGAGTCATTGTCTCCTAAAAAATTCAAAATTCAAGAGACATAATTGTGTGTGGTTACCTTAACGACGTCGTCAAATTCCTCGGAAGGCGACACCGGCGGGCTGTCTGTTTCCGTCAAAGAGCCACCGTTCAACGGCCCGCTGCTGTGTGAAAGCCTCCCGGACGTCAACGGCGACACCTCCTGTCAAAAACCAAACCCAAAATTCTAATCAACAAACTTGTTCAAACAATAATCTACTAAATGCATATTAGGATATTAAGAAAATTTGGTTACCTCTCTAACAGACTGTGACATAATGCGATCGAGAACGAGCTGAGATGTGGCGGAAGAGGAAAAGGAGAAGTGGTTTCCGTTGGCCTGAAGAACAGGGGCGAAGTCCTCGAACTCGCCGGTGACGTCTTCGGGTATAGACGAGGTGGTACAGGAAGAGCCGCTTCCGGATTTAGAGGATAAATGCGGCATTGGCATTGGCATTGAAGGAATTGGAGGAGGAGGAGCGGCCACAGCTTTAGAGATTTCAAGGGCGGAGGCACTCCATGAGCGAGACAAGAACTCCATTGGAGCTCTTGGGCTTTCTGGCAAGTGAGTTCTACACCCTTTCAATGAGTATGAATCATCCATTAATTGCTTCTCTGTTTGTGTTTTTGGGTATGGAGTTTGGAAGAAACAGAGAGTTGGAGAATGATGATGATGATGATGGTATGATATGATATGATATTGTGAAATGTGAAGAGAGTTTGGGTTTTATGCTTTCCCTTTTAACACCTCAGCTTTGTGTTTTGAATCTATTTTTGCTAATGGTAAAACAGTGAATACATGATTGGGCCACACCCTAGGCTACTCAAATTCTGCATGTGCCCTCAAAACCAAAAGATAAGGGAGGGGTAATTTTGTCACCCAAACAACAAAAACAAAAATGAGATCCTTACTTCTTTTTTAGTTTTTTTTTTTAATAGGGGATGTTAATATCATGGAAAAATGAGATCCTTACTTCTTTTTTAGTTTTATTTTGTTTAAAAGGAGTTATGTAAATGTGATTTAATTATTGTAGTGATCTCTTGTCCTTGCTATTAGGAATGATGGTAGATGAGGATATTGAAGAAATAATTGAGGGATTATGAAAGAGAGCTTTAGCTTTAGAAAAAGAAAAAGAAAAAGAAAAAGTGAAAGAGAAGCTAATGGCCAAATGCACACATCCCTATGAGTCTTTCTTTCTCAAGTCAAAAAGTGGAGTGGAGTTGGAGTGACTCTCCTCTATACTCTCTATACTATATATTATTATTATTATTATTATTATTATACCCTCACATTACCTTACATTACATTACATTACATGGATACCTTTAATCATATATTCCTTGCTTCTTTAGTTTCACTTCATACCCTTTTTTCCATTTTTATTCACATCTATAATTATTATTATGATAGAATACATGACCATTTGGGTTGTTCTTACCCCACCTATAGTTGCCGTTGTTGTTAACAAAATCATATATACTAATCCCAATATGAAGATGAACATTTATCATTTATTATACTTTTTTTTCTCTATATATTTTTCTTTAAATATTTTTTTATGCTATGATTCATCATACCAAACACCACAAAAAGAGAAAGGATAGTCCCGCTATTGCTATTGATGTGTTAGATAAAGTGGCTACTATTTCTTTTGCCTTCCCTCACATTCATGCTACTTAGGAATAAAGGAGGTTTGGAACAAAGAATTCCAACGGTCGATAGAAAGAAAGTAGATGACAAATATAAACATATGTCTGTAACGCTTTCATTCAAGATTTACAACTAACGGTCTCAACTTTTCTTTTGATTTTTTATGGTCAACCCATACTACTTACTTGTCTTGACTACTTTCGTAACTAAAACTATCTCTACGAGAACTCTTTCAACGTGTTTTCATTTTTTTTGAATAGATATGCACCCATCAATTCAGTGAAGAAAAAATTGAAAGAAAATCAAGTGTCTAGAAGATTTTGTTAAATAATTATATATATAAAAATAAAGTCATGGAGCTAAAGTATAATACTTTGAAGAAAGAGCTTAAATCATATCATATGTATATATCATAGTAAAAGTTTAAGAAAAAAGGATTTTGAATGATATGATTTTGTGGATTTTTTTCAACAAAATGGAGATCGACATAGTGTACTTGTTAACTTTAATTGAGGGTTTTGTTTTGCCAACATAGTGTAATAAAGAGAGATCTAAAAGATTAAAAAAAAGAATGAAGATCAACAATATGGAAAGTGTTTTAAAGTGGATTGAAAGAGAAAAAAAAGGCATTAAAGCAAAGTAATATTGGTTGGGAGAAAATTGGGTATTTAGGGAGAAAGTAATATACTTTAGCAAAGTAATGCATCATTGTCTTGGGAAAAAAGAAGGTAGAACTCAATTAGCTCATTATGTAACAAAAGGAAATTTTGATAAAATAGTGAATTTCCCTGTCTTCTACTTATTTGGTAAACAACATCATTAATTCAGACATCATGTATGGAGCAGGCCCTTTTCTGTATTACTCTCTTAATACTATAGTGCTGAAACAATTTTTTTTTAATATTAGTAAATCAATTCAATATTTTCCTTAAGGTTAGTAGCTAAAGGTTAATTCTATAAACTTTCTTTGGGAGCCAATTTAAAAAAGATTAGTTCATATTGAACTAGCAAATACTTTTTCTTTTTAATAATTGTAAGATGAGCTGTAATTGTGCAAGGCAGATGCCGTGCAGATAGTAAAGTAAATTTCAAGATGAGAAATGATTTTAAGATTGGTCACAAGATGGAATCATAGAAAGTGTATACAAGATAGACTAGATGCTGCCAACAAAATTGGCTTTAAGTTTTTATGTTATGGATTGTTTTTGTTATTCACATTCAAACAAGAGTTTATATAAACTAAAAAAAAAAAAAACTATTATCTAATTGTAAGTAATTAGGAGAGTACAAAAGCCAAATTGACAGGGATGTTCAAAACTGTAAACTAATTATTATTAGTTTAAATTGTGATGGTAGGATTAAAAGAAATGATGAATATAACTTGTATGAACGTTCTAAAGGTAAGCACTTTACTTTATAGTCTCTTATCAATCCCACCTTATGAATCCTTAGAAAGATAGAAAGAAAGAAAGAAAGAAAGAGAGAAAGAGAGAAAGAGAGAGGATAGGATGATCAAGTTGACCGATGAAAGTGGAATTTATGATTAAAATGAGTGAAATTCCATTGTTTTTTTTTGAAATGTTACGAGATCCCAAATCAATCATATTATGTTGCTGGAATGAAGGGGAAGGAGCCCATTTTCAAAGTTTGAAACACATCCCATCACAGCTCTGTGGTGTAAGAATTTTGGCCCACATTTTGTGTGGGGAATGGGCCCCCTTGATGATCAAGCTCTGTTAGTGTTAGTGACCTAAGCAAATGAGGGCGTTACATTTTCCCTACATTGTCATAGGACTTGGCAATGTCCTAAGCCGACATGTTTTAAGGTTGAGACAAAATTGTAGCTGATCCAAAAGGGTTCCCTTCCCCACTTGACCATTCTTCAGCCTTTGAATGACAAAGCTGTTGAAAATGGAGAATGGAGAGTGACTTATGCTTCAATCCGCGTGCCTGTTTGTACCATCTTCATCATCTGCATTCTTTTGTTGCCCACCAAAAAATTGCCCACTTTTTTTTTTTTTTTTATAATAATAATAATTTTCTGGCACTGAAAAAGATCAACCACAGAAAAAGAAGAGAGAAGAATGGCTAATGGGGCATAGGTATTTTTTAGCTCTCTCTTTACTTGTTTACTTTTGAACAAAAAGGAAATACCTTTATTCCTCCTGCCTCATTTTCTTCATGCCCATTTAGACATTTTTTCCTATTGCCTTGTTGTGTTGCTCTTTTGTGTTATTACACATTTTGTTATCTCCTTGTTTGTTTTCATTTACTTGGCTTGGCTCATTGGCTGTGACTCACTGGCTATAGGCCTCTGTAAAAAAAACAAAAAAAAAGGTGAATCTCCATAATTGAGCTGTGAAAATCCCCAAAATGAATTCCTTTCTTCCGTTGTGTCATCATTCCTTTCAAGACTTGCAGCAATCTACTTAGTTTCTCAAACATTCTTTTTGTCTAATTATGGGGGGTTTTTTAAGTGGGAATTAATAGTTAGTTGGTACTTTGCTTAACAAAACTTGAAATCAACATTTGCATTGATCTCTTGACGTTTTTCCTTTCAACCCATCTTCCAAGTTTTTGTTTTTCTTCCATAAGCTCTGAATTTTCTTAGTTATGTGATATCTAGTTTGTGACTATTTCTGATATGTTTATTCAATTTAGAGATTTATGTTCTTGAAACTGTTTAGCCCACAGATTCCAAAATGTAGTTATTGGACAATATCTTTAAATCATTCAAACAGTAATAACCAATAACTCAAACAGCAGCAGTGACAATGGGGTTGGAAGTTTGAATTTGAAAGCACTAACTTCAAATCTAGAAATGTTATGGCCGGCAATGGCTTTGGATTCCGGCTGTTGCTAAGATTCTGAGTAAAACTAGAGTTGTTTTTTTTGAAGGAAAAGGCTTTGGGGGAATGGGGTCATGACGTCTAGATGGAGAGAGAAAGAGAGAGTCTGCAAAAGAATTCTGCAGCTCTGTCCATATTATCTGAATTAAGAGAGACATTCTTAGATTCCAATCTCTGAATCAAACCAGAAATAGCTGCACAGGACATAGTAAAAACGGCAGCCTTTTTTTTAAAAAAAATAATTTTTTTTAATCAAGTGGATGGGTTCAAGAAATGGGAAGACTTGTGTTGAACAAGGATCGTAAAAAGGACAATCAAGAATTAAAGAACGCAAGCAGAAACAAACAGATTTGCATAATTCACTACAGGAGTGGAACCTATCAGCAAAACCCCATACTAAGTATTCGTAGCACAATATATTTAGTTCAAAGTAGTATGCAAAGCCAAAAAAAAAGTAAGAAAATTCCATTACAAATGCTATTAATTTAAGAGTATAGTGGTGTGGTAAAAGCAGTAAAGGGAACACACAAAAAGTTTTCCTGTGGTCCTTGGTTGGAAGAAGAGCTGAGCTGAGCTATCTTCTTTGGTTCAAGAAACAAGTGGATTCTGGCAAGGCTATTAGGTCTTCAAGTACTTGAATGATTAAGTTGTAACTTTAAAGTGGTTAATACTTTATAGACATAAATGAGAATCAGATTTAGAGTTAATCGCAAGGAGGCAAATAATTCAGGGAGGGAAAAGGGTTCAAAATGGTGTAATCAATTAAAGTAGAAAGTGAACTCCATCAAAACTAACATGGTGGTTGAAAACTTATCTAATTCTCCATGTTTGTTCATAATGACTCCTTCAGGTCGTCAACATCAAACTTAAGGGCGTTTATTGATGATTTTTGTTTTAGTGTTCTTGTTTTCGAAACAGTACGCTTGTTTATTAAAAAAAACAAAACAATTTGGTAGTCTACATCTTGAAAAGTTATTGAAATCTTGTTTCAAATTTAAAATCTAGAAAGGTGGTTTTCAAAAAACAAAAAAAAACAAAAGTGATCATGAAAAGTAGAAACTAAGGCAAAGGAGTTGGGAAAGAAAAAACGTGAAAGAAGATAATTATGCAGGTCCCAAGAAAAAAAAAAATCAAGCAGTACAATAGCTTTTAGATTAAGAAGCCCTTCACCTAATTCTTTTACTTGGTTGGGGTGTGACTTATTAAAATTTGTATTAGTAAAATGCCTTTTCCTATTAAAAACAAAAACAAAAATTTTATAGAAAATTTCAATTTTTATGATCATATAAAATATTCCTGAGAAAAATAAGTTGAGATAAAGAGAGTTGGGTAGATTTTTATTCAAAATTAGTCCTTTTTGCATCAAAATCAGGTAACTGAAAACAAAACAAGATTCCATGAGTCCTAAAATTGGGTTGCCTTGGGATGGATGTCTCTTGTCTCTTCTCTTGCAGTTGGGGAATCTGCTCTCAATTCCACCCTCTTTTAGTCTTTGGAAGGCAGGTTGAGGGACATGTTTCCTTTTACTGTAAATGGTTTTCACATCAGTTCTAAGGTTCAGTGGCTCAAAATACTTGCTTTGTCAAAAGGCCTACTCTTTAGAACTGGCCTTGTGTTCATACAAATCTACAACTTGCCTATCAGCTCTCTACTCTTTCATATATTATTTCATTTCAGTTTGTGGCTTTAGAGTAAGGGCATAGGTGAGAGTTAAGAAAGTTTTTGAATTCATAGAATCTGCATTCACTTGAATATGTTACAACTCCTAGGATAGAGATAAAGAGAGGACATTCTCATTAAAGTAATAAGTTTTGAAAGATCTTCTGCTGCCAGTAATGTTCTCTTTCATTATAATTGAAAGGTTAACTATCATCTTATTAGTAGCAATAACCAAAAATATATATCGAATATCATTGACCTTCTAGATAGATATGGCGAACTTCAATGTTGGAATAGCTTCCTCTAATATAGATGAGACGGTAGCTTGAAATTTACAGGATGTTCTGAAAGCTAAAGAAACATAGATCCTGCCTCTACTGCGTGAGAGAGAAGTAAATATGTGAATTTGAAACTAAGTTGGAAGAAATGTTTAGAGCCTACCATTTTCAGTTATGTAATCTATGCTGATTACCTACCAATGAAGTTGAATGGTTCCATTCACCTATTGTTGGGCTTGGAGACATGGTGGCGTGCATACATCCACAGAATATACCTTTCTTCTGCTTATTCTTGCTTCTAATGCTACCATAAAGATAATCCTGCAGGCGAGCTTTGGGCCGTTCGACGATCCTTGTCCTACTCTTGCTTTCTTTTTCTTCATCGTGTTTCAGTAGTAGAAACTGTAACCTCTGCACCTCATGTTGTAGCTCCCCGATTTTTTTGGACCCTCTTCGTGCTTGTGCGGAAATTATCCTTTTGCGGACATTTCCACTTCCATCAGATGCAAAGGTGGATGCTCCATCAGATGACAGGGGGGTACCATCTTGGACATTCTTCATCAATTTGCGATTTGCATTAAACTGCTTCGTAACAGCAGCCTCAACTTTATCAAGTTGCTCTTTCATGGTGTCATATTCTGCAGCATTATTCCTTCTACTCTGCGTTAAATCTTGAACGGTTATTTGGAGGTTTGTCAATTTCTGCATATCAGAATTAAGTCTTTCAAGAATCTTTCTCTCTTTTCGTTTGTGGAGAGGCACTGACATTCTACTTGAGGTCTCTAATCTATCCACCCCCACCTCTTTCTCGACTAATGAATCGGTAGAGCGGCGCTTATTCTGTTCCTTGACTACTTCAAATCTGTTATAGTTAGTTGAGGAAGTGATCATGTTCTGAACCATAAGATCAATGCTGCCATCCTCGTCGGTTGCCTCCCATAATTCTAGCATCTGATTGTAAGCATCTAAATTCTCTTCTCTCTTGTCAGGCCCGTTCGAACATTTAGCTATTTGATCAAGAATGATGTCCTTTGTCAATATTTCACCACTAACTTCAAAGACTTTTGACTTTGATCTCTGCAATTCATTTTCGATCTCAATCTCTCTTCTTGGAGTAGCAGGCCTTGTCCGGTCATTCTCTCTGACCCAACTATTTCCACAACCCGCTTCCTCGACCCTTTGCATTACCATCTCTTGTTTGCCAGTAGAATTCAAGGTTTCTAGAGTTTCAAGTTTCACTTTTTCGATTGCAGCCATTTCCACAGCTTGGATCCTTCTTTGCAAATCCTTCAATTCAAAAGATCCATTGTGCAGTGTTGCAATCAGATCGTGATATCTTTGCTGGTAGGATTGAAAATGCTGATGATTTACCGAATCGATATCCTGCAAACAGAGTATGTATAAGTTGCATATCAAGAAATAAAATAAAATAGCGCAAGGAAAGCACATGAGATCAGAGTAAGAGAGTGGCAAGATAGTTTTCCAATTTAGTAAGGCTCATCTATATCTTGTTCCAATTCACTTATGATTTGAATCAAGGAGTACAAACTTTAAAATCCAAAGTAAAAACCAATTAAAGATTTATGAAAATATTATTTTGATATCATAATGAACTGATGATAACACCAAGGTGAAAAAAAAGTTCATACTTCTTAAGTAGTTACAGTTTAGTAAGGTTTCATCCATATCTTGCAAGTTCACTAATGAATCAAAGAGTACAATAATCCAAACTAAAAACCAATTTAAGGAAGTTCATAGTGAGCTGATAACACCAAGCTGTAAAGAAAGTTCATACGTTTTAGGTAAGAACCTCCTGAGTTTTTCAAGCAATTGGCAAGTTCTCCCAGAAAAATGAAAGAACCCAATATTTGTAAGCAGATAAAATAATTACCTTTACGTTTTGTTTCCTATGTTTGTGAGTTTTTCTGCCCAGAAGAGTATGATTCTCCAGATAGGTTACAGATTCATTCAAAGATGTGACAGCTGATGTATAATTGGCCAAATGAACTCCTAGTTCTCCACTTGGATTGTTGATGTTGTTAATTCTTTCTCTCATAGTGTCATTCTTCCCATCTCTATAATTAGTTCTACTTTCGAGGATCGCATATGCTTCATTGAGCTCAATAAGCTTTTCCTTTAATAATATTTCAAGAACAGTAGAGATTTGGAGCTCACCAAACAGTTCAGCAGCCTGAGTCTCACATATCTCAACCTCCATTTTATTCTTCATCAGCTCACCCCTCAAACTTTTCTCCTTATGTTTATGCCGCTTGACATTTTCTTGCATTTTTCCGAGTTCCACTTCCAAAGTACAGTTTAGATCCCGCAAGGATGCAATCTCCCTGACTAGATGTTTGCTATCACCAGAAAGTTTGACAATTACATTTTCTTTCTCTTCTATGATCACTTTAGCCTCTTCACACATGATAGTAAGTTCTTCCACCCTCTTGTGCAACTCTGACTTCTCACTCTGCAACATGATCAGTATCTGTTCTGCTTCCAAAAACTCGTGCTCCGACCTCTCGAGTGCCTTCCTGAGATGCAAGTTTTTCAATTGCACATCTTTCAGATTGCCTTCCAGTAATCCTACTTTCTTTTCGAGATCAATATTCATGCAGTAAAGCTTTTCCAGATTTTCAGCAAGTCGCTTTCGCTCACTGTTTGCATCAGAATGTGAACTCTCTAGAAGGATGTTTTTCTCTGACTGTCTCTCTAAGTTATCGGTTAACGTCTGCAACTGAGAAGACAGGATGGTCCTCTCAGTCTCAAGAACAGTCTTCTCTCCTGAAAGTAGTTCACAGCCTTCTTCCAATGCCTTGACCTTCGTCTGTTGGCTTTCTAATTCAATTTGTAAATCTGAGATAGTGTTCTCTAGAAGAGAATTTTTCTCGCAATGTTCTTCTTCCATGTCTTTCAACTTCTCCAAGAGAGCTGATTTTTCTCTCTTTTGCAGCTCAATTTTCTCTATCATCTTTGAGTTCTCATTGTATAGCTCTTTCACGGATGATTCGAAGTTCTCAGGAGCAAAACCAACAGACTCGATCTGCTGCAACATAATCAAGTTCTTCTCTTTTAGATCACCAAGCTCTTCTTTTAGACATAAAATTTCTCTCTCAAGAGCATTCTTTTGGTTCAGTTGAATCTCAAGACTTGCTTCTAGTTTTTCCAGATTTGTAGTCATATTTGACATCTCATCCCGCAAATAATTTATAGACATCTCTGAAGATAAGTTAAGTTCTTTCAGGCTCTTTTTCTCCTCTTCAATCTTCTGGACTTCATCCTCTAGAACCTGATTTCGAGTTTCCATCTCCTTCAAGGTTTCAACCTGAATCTGGCTATCTTCAGCCATTGATCTGATTTCTTCCTGAGATTTAGAATGATGTTCTTGTAATGTCATGAAAGCAGTTTCATTCTCTACATATCTCAAACGCTCTTCCTGTATGGAAGCCCAAAGCCTTCCTAACTCTTTCTGCTTCTCTATTAATTCTACACTTTGTGAGTCTATCTTCTGCACCATAGAGTCCATCTCAGATTGAAGAATTTGGTTTGATTTCTGTAAATGAAGGCACCTTTCTTCAGCACCCTTCAACTTTGCAACCCCGTTCGCCTTTTCGTCATGTAACCTTTCTAGCTCCTCTTGTGCATTAGAGATTTGATGTTCCAGACCAACAATCTTCTCTGTAAATAGATGATGCCTGAGACCAGCAGCCTTTGTTTCTTCAACTAATTGTGTGAGCGCTTCTCTAATAGTTAAAACTTCACTATGAGCTTCATCAGCTTGCACCTTGTACATCCTGGCATCCTCTTCTGCATGCACTACTCTTTCTTCCAAATTTAAAATTATGTCAGAAGACTCCCTATATTGCACAAGGGCAGCTTCTCTTTGAGACTCAACTTTTGAAATTTCCCATTTTAATCTTTCAACTTCGGTTTCGGCTTTACTCGCTCTCTCGGTATGTTCGACATTCTTTTGGACACACAAGATGCTGTCTTGTAAAGCAGATAACTTATCTAAACATTGCTGGTATCTATAAAGGCTGGTTTCTCGTTCATTCTCTAGTTTTGCAAGGGACTCTTTCAAAGTCTGAACCTCGGTCTCGGCCTTACCAGCTCTTTCGTTTAAACTCCTCGAATCCTCTTGTGTACGAGAGACTTCAGATTCTAACTTAGACAACCTTTGTAGACTGTCGTTATATTGAAGTAAACCTGCTTCCTTTTCAGCTTCTAATTTAGCTAGGGAATTCTTTAAGGATAAAATTTCACTCTCGGCTCTGTCCACTCTTTCAGACTCAACATATTCTTGATTCTTAAGATCATGGCTCCCATTATCTTGTATATTCTCTTCTTTGGGATCGAGATCATGAAAATTGAGACCTTTTCTCGCCGTCCCATCCTCAAACTTCGAAAGGTTCTTAACTGCTCCTGAATTAAACAACTCATTGAGATGCTTCAACCACTTCTCTCTTTTCATCAAATTGTGGCCCTTGCTGGAAACTGGACTTCTTTCCCCAAGGCCAGCCTGAAACGAAGTAGAATCGAAAGCATCCGGTTCTATGGCATCGAAATCAAATGCGGTACATGTATGGGGTGATTTAGAAGCAGCAGGACTATCCTCCGCATGAACAATAGATATGTGATTCGGAAAAGCTTTAGCCATAGTTCGATGAGCCTGGTGAAACACAACGGTTACGTTATCATATCTTTCGGCTAAGGCTCGGTATGCTCGGTAGAAGTCTTCGACTAGTTTCATAAGCTCTGGACGCTTTTTGTAATACATCTCAGCCCTCTTGGCAAAGGAATCGGCATCTTCTTCGATAAGCTTGATCATCTGCTTGATTTTCTCATCCATGTCTGAGAAGGAAAAAGAGTAAAAAAAACAAGAAAACGACAAAAGGGAAGGCAATATGTTGAGATTAAGGAAACAATGAGTGACCTGAAAGATTGTCTTGAAGCCATTTAGAGGTCTTTGGGCTAATGTGGCTATCCCACCACCAAGAATAAGAGCGCTTGGAATCTGCAGCTGAGGGGGTCTCCATGGCAGAGGAGGAAATCTTGAAGATGTGAGCCCAAGAACAGGAATCTTTATCTGAAACAAAATGAAATCTTGAAGATGAGAAAGAAATGAGAATGTGAATCAAAAGTTGATGAGTACCTGATGAACATGATGGGCTTTGTTCATCACTGTTCTTCCATTCTCAGCAGTGTTAATTTGTGTAATGGATCTACACAAATGGGGAAAGAATAATAAGAAACTTAGAACCACAACTCAAGAATACTTGAGAAAGGAGAATGAACCGTTACATACAAATATAAGAAAGAAGTTACCAAACAAATCTTGTGTTTCTTTTTTCTGCAGAAAAACAAAAGTGGGGGTTTAATTCTGGAATTGTAAGAGCTGCTTTTGCTTTCCCTGCAATTCCACCATGTTTGTTGGATTAATTTCTTCAGTTCTCTTTGGTAATATTTGAGGCCAAAATTACATGAGAGAGAGAGAAAGAGAGAGAAACTACCTGCCTACACATTTATTCCTTTCAAGGAAGTAAAGACTCCATCTTTTTCTTTTTAACTATACTATTCACAAATCTAAATCAATTTCTTCATACTTACTCTATTTTATTTGTTACAAAAATGTATTTTGCGAATAATTTTGACCTTGGAACGCAAATAATACGCTTGTGTATGATTAAACTCGAATAATTACTCTGTTTCGACTTTCAAAAATGTCTTTTCTTTTTCTTTTTCTTCTTTTTTTTTTCTTTTTTTCAGATTTCACTTATTTGACTGTTTATTGATTGCAAAAAAAAAATAAAAGAAAAAACTTTCATCCGTTTCTAATGAGTTTGACTTTCTTAACAAACTCATGATTTTGGTCTCCATGATTTCAGCCAAAAAATAATTAGAAAATTGCTATATTGAAGTTTTACCTTAATTTATCCTCCAGATTTTAGATCTATGCCAAATATGCATAATTTACCTTGTAAGTATTTATATTTTTAAACTTGAACTTCTCTTTTTCCTTATTCTATTTTTTCTTTATTTGGAATGTAGTCAATGGAAAACATTCCACCCTTGGGTTATTATTTGGTGGGGGGAGTGGGGTTTCATGTATAACAAAAATGAGATAAAAAATTGCATATATAGCATATTTTTATAAAAAATTGGTTTATAGCAAAATTTTAAGTGATTGATATCAATCACTGGTAATTGATTGATAAGCCCAATCACTTAACAAACTGATTGATATCAATCAAATACTGCTGATTGATATCAATCACTTGGAATTTTGGTATAAACCATTTTTTGATAAAAATGTGCTATGATTTTAATAGAGAGTCCTAAAGTTGGTACACCGTACAAATTCTCTAATTATTCTCTCATAGTTCTAAGGACGATATTAATTACCGTTAAAAATAGGGGGAGTTTCATGTATAACAAAAATGGAGTACAAAATTGCATCTAAAGCACATTTTTATTAAAAATTGGTTTATAGCAAAATTCAAAGTGAATGACTTCAATCTCGGGTAATTGATTGATGAGCTCAATTACTTAACAAACTGATTGAATACAATCAAATACTGCTGATTGACTTCAATTACTTGGAATTTGGTATAAACTAATTTTTAATAAAAATGTGCTATAATCCTAATAGAGAGTTTTAAAATTGTTATACAATACAAATTCTCTTAAAAATAAGATTATATTAAATTGAAAAACGATCACATCATAAAAATATACATTAAAGTTGTACTCACATGCCGTATCATGCTGCTTGTATCGCTTTTCTTTTTTTAGATATACAAAATCTCTTCTAAATAAACAAATCCTCTTTCTATGCCATGAGTATGTGAGAAATCATAAAAATATATATATACTATATTAAAAAGAAGAAAGCAATGGCTATAATATATGAATCTACTTCAAAAAGTAATCTTTCTAATCATACATTTATGCATCGATAATAATTTTTATAAACTGAAGCTTCCATTCTCCCCAAACATATTAATAAAGTTATATCCAATTGAAAAAAAGTATCTCATTAATAAAGTTATATTCAATTGAAAAAAAATTGTTTGAATGTAGATTTAAAATAAATAGTTATTTTGAGTAGTTACAAAAGTAATTATTAAAAATTAGTGGTTAAAAATAAGTTATTTTGATTAATTTTGGATGAATGATTAAAAATAAGTGGTTATAAATGATTGAGTAGTTATGAATGATTAAAAATGAGAAGTTATTTTTGAAAGTAAAAATGAGGAGAGTTAGTAAAA
>JBBMEF010000021.1:2479917-2521884 GCA_037832685.1 Sicyos baderoa | reverse complement strand
AGGGGTTCGTTCGGCGCGGCCGGCGTGCCGCATCGTCGTGTGCGTGGGTCGGCAGTGGTGTGGGCGTTCAAGCGACGGCGACGTGGGCGTTCAAACGGCGGCGGCGTAGGCGTTCAGGCGGCGAAACAGAGATGGAGGAGATGGGGTGGGATTTTGCCTCTGGGCGTGTGTAAGGAGAGAGAAGAGATAGAGAAAAAGAAAAATAATTTTCTTTTTATTTTTTTTAATTTTTCTATTAATTACCTTTTTCTTTCCAAACCACCACTAAGTCCCTTTTGACTTGGCAAGGAGGACTTGGTAATTGTAAATATATATATATTTTTTTTCCTTTTCTTTAATTTGAATTTAACCATCACACTAAAAAGCCATAAACGAAACATTACTCACCAAAAATGAGTTACGAAAAGGCCGGGGCGTTACAATATTGACATTATTGAGGTTAATATTGCAACATTTGAGCACGAGGCACATAGCTGTGAAAAACTACCTTATTCACTATGTTACGACCCCATTCATCCAGCTTTGGAATTTTAAAAACTTTCAAGCCTGCACCATGTTCAACATTTTAATTTCTAATTTTTCTATCTCAGACCATACTTTAACCAAATGTTTTAAACTTGCCACTTGTATATAAAAGGATCGGACTTTTAAAATGAAGTATCTAAAAAGAGTAAGCCTAAAAGATATAAAACGGATTTTTCACGAATAAAATAAAAAAAAAAAGTTCTATCCATGTCAAAAAAATTTAAAAAATGAAATATATAATTTTGTTTTTTCTATACAATCATATGTGGAGAACAGTAACTTCATGGTTACTAAGTTGTACAAGATGTCGGTAAAGCTTAATTTTGTTCAAAAATTTGTTTGGTTGAAAATCGTAGTTTAAAATTATTGATTGGAAATAACAAGAGCTGAATTATTTTAGGAAGAATGAATACTAGAATTTGCACAAATTTCATGAAAAAAATTGGTACGTCAATCCGAATACATTATAAATATCTTTTTTAGAAAGTCCTTTTGTATGCATGTGGCCTACAATAATATAAGTATCTTTTTTCGAAAAGAGTACATTATAAATAATCATCCTAAATGAATTATTACATACAATTCAAATCTTAACTTCCTCCAGCTTATTTGAAGCTCATTTTTAAAGCTTATCATTTTTTAACGAATAAACCCATCTTTTTATTTAACAAGTCCATCAAAGGACTTCCTTGTGTAAAACAAAAATAAACATAAATTTTACATGGGTTGCGACCAGTTTTTTTTCTGAAGCATCTAATCCTTCAAAAAAAAAAAAAAAAAAACGAATTAAATGAAAATTACAATAAAAGTTAGTTAGAGTCAAAAGAATGTTTGGAATTCTTCAATATGAACGGATCAAAGCCTCCAAGGTTCCACCTTTGTGAACCATCGTCCATCACGAGATTTGAGCAGCCGAGGCAACCCGAGCCAAGTCGTGGATAGCAGGTGGCGCATGGACAAAATGACCAGCTGCAACATTCATCGCCTGAAGGGTGCATCGGCCATTGCCTTGGCCGGGAACATTACCGCAGGGGTTGCGACCGGAGGGTGGCACCGGGGCACGCTGCAGGACTTGAATACGCAACACAAAAGGCGTATCTTCCTTCTCCTTTGTCCATTTCTCTCCTTTCATAACCCTGGCTGCCTCCATAGGATTAGCTAACAAGATGAGCATCGACATAAAGAACACCAAGCAACCTCTTTTAGAGATCCCCATATCTTGAAAATTATCGAACAGGATGGAGAAACGAGAAATGAGAAACGAGAAACCAACTTCTTCTTTTTTTGTCACAAGTAGTTGAAGGAGTTTGTATAGAAAGTGAGAATGAGATGAATTAATTGATATATATATACACATATTGTGAGATGTGTTTAGTTTGACCAAAGACTTTTGAATTTGACGGAGTAATATAATGTTGAATGAATCAAATAACACGTAGCTTGAACCACATGGCGCAAGCTTCAACTAATTTGGAGTTTGAATTAAGGCGTAGGACAATTTGGAGTTTCAACTAATTTGAATTGAATTAGGAAATTAAATGAAAATGAGAATTACCCATGGCGCAAGCTTCTAAATCCAAGTAATAGATTCTGGTTTATTTAAGTGCTGTATTAGTACAAAGTTTGAAACATAGATAGATTAATATATTTAACCGCTATGGGGAGTTTCAATTACCACGTAATTGTTTATATTAACACGAAGGAAATATTTGCATTAGAAATCAGTAATACATTTTAATATTATATTATAAATACTCATTAATATGTATAATATATTATAAATACTCATAACACTGTAGTGTTATAAAAAACTATGTATGAATATTTATTAATATGAATGAAAATATTTATTTTGATGCAGGAGAACACCTCCGGCTCGTATTTTGATCTATTGAGAGTGTAGCAAAAAATGAAGAAAAAGGAGCAAGAAATTAAGAGAATGAGGTTATTTAGCAATCTATATCATTCTCTGCATTCATATGTTCTTCATTTGCTGCACCCTCAACTATTGTATTCACCAAGTAATTACATCTATACTGTTCCAGCTCTCTCTCTAATTCACGTACCAGTTCGGTTGATTTCTCCAGAGCTTCAACATCATTCTCTGCTTGCTCTTCCATCATTCTCAAGTAATGAAGAGCCTCCATCTGCATTGCAGCCTTCTCGTCTTGCAACCTCGTAATCATGGCCATCGCTTGACTCGCAGCAACCTCAGAAGCACTTCGCTCTTCTTCCAGCTCTTTATACAAACAATGTATGCATTTCTTATCATATTCAACTTGCCGCTTCAACCTATCAACCATACTTTCACCTTCAATTTCACCTACATTGCTTCCATCAATACATTCCATTGAACCCGACCAACGAAATGCCCGAGTTATGTTAAATTCACACGAAAATCCTTCCTCTAAATCATCACAACAAAGGCTCAAATTCTGGCCTCCCTCGTCTGAGGATGATTTCTTAACAACTTCAACAGGATTACTAATTATATCAGGTTCCATCTTCAAACCTTGCCCTCCCGCAACATTCAAGAAGACGCCTTGTTGCCTATCACTTTCGAAGGACTCGCTAATATTGTTATGCTCCATATCATCATTAATGTTCTTAGTAGTACATTCATAGGCTGCCTTGTAAATTTTCGGAAACTCTTCATCTATATTTCTGGTTAATGGGGACGGCTTCAAATCATCATCAGTAACTATATCAGTTTCCTTCTCCAAAGGTTGTCTAGTAGTAGATTCATAGGGCTCGCTCGTGTTGCTATGGTCTATATCATCATTAGTGTTCTTAATAGCATATTCATTGTCTGCCTCATCACTTTTAGGACATTCTTCAACTATTTTGTTGATCAATGGAGACGACTTCAAATCATCAGTAGCTATTTCAATTTCCTTATCTGAAGAATGTATTATAGCAAATTTAAGGATTTCTTGTTCCTTACCATTGTCGAAGGGCTCCTCGATAATGTTGCTATAGGCCGCCATATCATCATTAGTGTCCTTAGTAGCATATTCATAGGCCCCCTCATCAGTTTTAGAACATTCTTCAGTTTTGTTCTTCGAAAATTGTTCTACAAAAGAATCAAAGTCGTCTTGTTCCTTATCACTCTCTAAAGACTTGTTGCCACGGGTATGATTCACCTCGTCAATTTTAGGACACTCTTCAAATGTTGTGCTTATCAAAGGAGACTGCTTCAAATCATTAGTAACTAGATCAGTTTCGTTCTCCAAAGGTTGACTTGTAGTAAAATTGAAGACTTCACGTACCTTATCAATCTTGGAGGACTCACTAACCTTGCAATAGTCCATGTTATCATTAGTGTTCTTAAAACACTCTTCAGCAGTAGTGCTAATCGATGGAGGTTGCTTCAAATCATTAGTAATTACATCAGTTTCCTTCTCTACAGGTTTCCTAGTAGCAAAATTGCCTTCAAGTTCCTTTTCACTTTCAGATGACTCACTATCACTATTATGATTTGTATGTTCCTTATCACTCTTATGATTTGTAGGTTCTTTATCACTTTCAGAGGACTCACTATCACTCTTATGATTTTTATGTTTCTTATCACTCTCCGAGGACTCGTTGTCACTCTTACGATTCTTATGTTCTTTATCACTCTTAGAAGGCTCATTGCCACTCTTACGATTTTTATGTACTTTATCACTCTTAGAGGATTCATTGTCACTCTTATGATTTTTATGTTCCTTATCACTCTCAGAGGACTCATTGTCACTCTTATGATTTGTATGTTCTTTATCACTTTCAGAGGACTCACTATCACTCTTATGATTTTTATGTTCCTTATCACTCTTGGAGGACTCCTTGTCACTTTTATGATTTTTATGCTCCTTATCACTTTTAGATGACTCGTTGTCACTCTTATGATTCTTATGTTCTTTATCACTTTCAGAGGATTCACTGTCACTCTTATAATTTTTATGTTCCTTATCACTCTCAGAGGAGTCATTGTCACGCTTAGGATTTTTATGTTGCTTATCACTTTCAGAGGACTCACTGTGAGTCTTGTGATTTTTATGTTGTTTTCTGTTTTGAGAGGACTCGCTGTCACTATTTTGATTTGTGTTGTGGGAAGAAGATTGAGTAGGCACATGAATTTGAGGAGAGTTTTCTAGTTTTGAGGTTATGAATGTTGAATGATCCTGAAGCTGATTGAGAGATGCGATTTCCATGTTGTATGTTGTTTTGGTTTCTTCAGCTGCCACATATAAAGAAGGTTAAAGAAATTAGAGAAATAGGGAAGCTCTGTTTTGTGTCCATTGAATTGGAATGTGGGAAGGCATTGGATGCAAGAAAGGATGCATCATCATCATCATCTACTTAAATCAGCTCAGCCCATGCATGTAGAAAGGTTGGCAGTTGGATTGGGTGAAGAGTAGCATTTTGCACATCAACCTGCACATACGATTCTAAAGGTGAAGGCCTGGAATCAAAACACTATTAAACTAATTCTATCATCATCATCATCATCTTCTTCTTCAACAACAACATCCTGTAACTCCAAATCAGAGGTCAACAACACATATTAAGCCATGAATCTCAAAATGTTGGATATTAGGCCATGAATCAAAGCGTGAATATATCAAGAACATAATCGCGATCACCTTCGGATTTGGTGATCCCATCAAAACGCAACTACCAATTTGTTAATTAATTTCGACATTCAGAATAATCGGAATAAAAAGAGAAACGCAAGAATGTGCATTAGAAGCCCTAAACAAAACCAATCCACAAAGCTCACAATCCTATCAAATTGCCCAATTTTGATAATCTTAAAACCAAAATGCTTACCTTGTTTGGAGCTGGGAGGACGATCGGCAACAAAAAAAACGAAATGGACAGAAAACAAGATCAAACTTTGATTGGGGCGACACAAATTGGGAACGGAATTAGAGAAACAAATAAATGTAACCAAATTTTGGGATCCAAACACGTGGACTAAAACCCATTGGAATAAACTCTATTTTTCTTGCCAAATCACCTAAAAATATAAATTCATATGATTAAACAATTAAGTCTTGGTTTCAAAAAAAAAAACAATTATGTTTCAAAACCTTAGATGTATATGGATATATTTAAAGATAAATCCATATATACCTATGAGTTAATTTACTGTATATACACACACATGAAAATTAAATAAAAATAAATGAATTCATATTTTGTTATTATATTTGTTTCAATCATACATTCTATTGGCTAAAAACACAAACTCCAAAACAAACAAACAATTATATACAACAAAGCATAAATATTTAAATCAATGAGCATTGTTTTCGTTTAAAAACTTTATATATAAATAGAAACAAAAACATTTGAAAAATAATCTTATAACGAAGAAGATCCTCTTATAATTATATTATTTAATCAAATAATTCTGCAAGTGTATGTATGTTTGATGTATATTTTGTAATTAAAATGAAAAAATCAAAAGGTAATATGCAACTTTTTTTTTAATTTATCAGCGTTCAAATGTCAGTGTAATAGCGGCCAAAAGTAGCACATCTCTAGTGGCATCTTGCACGACACGCTAAATACTCCTTTTAATAAAAGTTTTACAAAGAAAACGTACACGAATTTATTCTCTTTTAATATATGCTATTTATCATAATTGACTTTGTTAGCATCTAATTATGTTCTAATTATGAGAACAAACAAACAAAAAAATGTTTGTTCGAGATCTTTTTGATGTGTAAATTTGAGCAAATGGATTGAAATTTAATTTATCTATAATAATCTAATAATTAAATTTTTGTAATTGAAGAATAATTAAAGTTGAGAGATTCAAATTCATGTTGCACAAAAGTTGTAAACCCAAACCAGATCAGATGTAAAACTACACACTATTCAAAACATCTAATTAACGATGAATATCACAACCTGGTCTGATCAGCTATACAACAAAATCATGTCTCTAGGATATATGTTAACACCTACCCTACCCTTTTAATTATAAAAAACTTATAATATTTACATGGTAATAAGATTAGCAAATTCATAAAGTACTTAAACGCAAACAAACTTTATCTTCCAACTCAAAGAAGGGGGAGGTAGGTGTGAAATCAAACTGATCAAAAAGTGACGCAAAAGGATTAGATGAGTGTAGAAGGTGGAGTCCATGTCACGGGAGACTTTGCCTATCAAAGAAAATGCATGGACAAATCAACTCTCAATCGACTCCTTTTCTTTTTTGCTTTCATCAATAGTTGAGGGGAATGTTGTCTGGTGCGAGATCTTTCATTTTTGCTTTCATCAATAGTTGAGGGGAATGTTGTCTGGTGCGAGATCTTTCATTCCTTTGAATTTGTAACCCTCACTTCCTAATCAGCTAAACTCTTACACTTGTTTTGAATAATTTCGGACCAGGCTTCATTCCCCTCAACATCTCGAACTTTCTCCCACAGTTGGCCGCCACAAGTCTCTTGTGCCGGTTATACAGGTATGCTTGTTTGTATATATGCAGCTCTGAGAAGGTTGTTCCTAATTCACCAATTTTATATATATTGGTCTTTCTTTTTTTGTGTGTGTGTGTTGGTGAAGTTTGAATGTTGCTTTGTTTTTTCTGCTACGTTTATGTTGATATCCAAGATGAAGTTTTTTTTTTCCCTTGATTAGAAACTTTCCACTTGGAAGCCAAGCTACAATTCTATAGCTAAAACAGAGAATTAGGAGAGGGCGAATTCAAACTCAGTCATTTTGTTAGTTGTTAAGGGAAAAGCGCATTCTAATTGTGATTGATTAGTTTAATTCATTTATCTAAGTTATAACTGTCAACTGATATCAAATCATTACAGGTACAGAAATTTTGTTGTTGAGAGAAGTTGCTCTGGACCTAGGTAGTCAAATCTAAATCTTAAACGAGATCCATATATATGATATGGTCTTACATAAAATGGTCATATAATTAAATGGATTCATGTAATGTTGGTATGCTAAGAATCACTGCCTCTACCAATTTATTTTCTTAATTTCTATTACTAGGCAAGTGTTCCTTACCTGACATTTCACCTATTGTCTCAGCAAATTCATTCATGTTAATAAAAACAGTTCTTACCTTTGCATATTGCATAGCATTAATATGAAGTTGACATCTTCACATCTGAAGAAATTATTTGTTCTTCGTACAAAAAAAACAACACAGAAGCCTTGTAGTGTGCTGCTCTTGGCTGGTTTTTTTGCAGATTGAAGATAATAATTGAGGGCAGGAGAAGGATGAAAATCATGAAAAGCTAACATGACCATGAAACTTCCTTTTCTACTATATCACCGTTTTTTAGGTAAAGTAAACAAACAAATAGTTGCATGAATCAAGAACCAATCATTTCTTATCAATAAGCTATGCAAATCTTGTAGACATTCCCGTTCAAAAAGCTACTAAAATGATGTTCTGCTATATAAATTTACTGAACAATAGCTTTTGAACATCCTCTTGTAATTAAAACAATGACTTCCGTTTAAAATCTAGACTTTATCCAAACCAACCTCCACGCTGTATCGCAAGATAACAATGCATGAAAAAGAGAGAAGAGCAAAATTGGCAAGATCAATTCACCAGACTTATATGTCAATTCTAGAGAAGAAACCATGGACAGGAGAAAGAGTGAACGATTTCAGGTTTCTTTGTAATTGTAACTCATAGCAGCACAAATGGAGAAACGTGCCTTTAGAGGAGTGTTATTGGTGGTTGATCCGACACTATCTCACCAAATGCACGCGGGCAGATTGGAAATCACAAAAGACGGAGGAGAGCCAAGGTGTGTATTCACAATGGAGTTAATTAAAGCTTCATTTCATTACCTTCGTGTTAGAGGCAGCCAAGCTTAGCAACAAACCCAACCCATTCAAACCAAACATTGAGCAACTCGGATTGGCCGGAGAAATCAACGCTCCTAATTCATCACACCATTTCCATTAAAGACTAAGCTGAGCGAGATACACATAAAAGGCCTACAAATAAACAAATTAAAAAAAAAAAAAAAAAAAAAAAAGTCAAAGTAAACTCCTCGGCATGTAAGGGTCTATACACCCACAATTCCCGTTATCCTCTTTCCTCTACTTCCTCCCTCTTTTTGCCGCAACCTTCTTCGCCGGTGATTTCACTTTCTTACCCTTCGGACTCTTCGCCGGAGCCTTCTTCGCCGCCGATGCTTTCTTCGCCGCCGCTCTCGGAGCCGGTGCCTTCCTCCCCGGCGAGGTTCTCGTCGATGTCCTTGCGGCCTTGGCAGGCACCTTGGCCTTCGGCTTCGGAGCAGCTTTGGTCTTCGTCGCAGCTTTAGGTTTCGCGACAGCACTGCTCTTTGACCTGGCGGGTGCAGGCTTAGGTTTAGCAGCAGCAGCAGCCTTGGGCTTGACGGGCGTCTTCGGCTTTGGCTTCGGCTTGGCAGCAGTTTTAGGCTTGGGCTTGGCAGCCACCTTGGGCTTCGCTGGAGCTTTAGCCACAGCCTTCTTGGCGGCGGCTTTAGCTTTGGGCTTGGCAGCTGCAGGCTTCTTCTTGGCAGGAGAAGCAGGTTTGGCAGCCTCCGACCTCGCGGACTTCAGCTTGAATGAACTCTTGACCTTGACTAACTTGCCGGAAGCCACGAGTTTCTTCAAATGGAATAACAAAAGCTTCTTAAAGGTGGGAGGAAGCTGCTTCTGCTTCTCCTCGATGAATTTGGTGATCGCATACTGACTGGAACCAGTCCTCTCCTTCAGCGAGACAATCGCATCCTTAATCATCTGAAACACAATTAACACAACAGATCAGTTAAAGGAATTGGAAGAGAAACTGGATTCCGAAATTTGAATTCGATTATGAACTCACCTCTTCATATGGAGGATGAGTCGGGGGGTTTCTAGGTTTTCGAGCAACAGCAGGCTTCTTCTCTTTAGGTTCTTTGGCCTTCTTCAACTTGGCGTCGACGTTCTCCGGATTCTCTTCCGCCGGTTCGGCGATGATCGGCTCCGCCGCAGACTCCACCGGCACGACAGCTTCCTCAGTAGCCATTGCAGCAGAGAGTAGAATTAGGGTTTAGGAGCAGGGGGATTGAATAGGAAATCGCAGATTATGGAGATGAAATTGGGATCCAGAGGGAAGAGAGAGAAGCTATTAGAAATCTTACTGGTAATTTCGTTGCGATGAAATGACTAAAATGTTTGGGCTTAAATAGTCGGCATGTCATGTTCAACACAAGGATGCTCAAATCTGATTGGTCAATACGCCTATCACGCGAATCGCTACCTTTTCCAATTTTAAATTACGGCCGCGCGATCAAGTGTCATCGACGGCTCATAGCGCTAGATTTAGGAGGCATTGATGGGGGAGTTTAGGAGGGGGGAGGTGTTTGAGAACATTTGGGTGTGCTTTTAAGCTTGATTCATATGCCCATAACTTCAACAAAGCTTAATAGATTTTTCTGAGGTTTTTTTCATTTGCTAGCTTATTATATTAGTTTTCTAATGACTATTTATCCATGTAATTTTGTTCTGAAATCAAAGAGATATTTGGTTTTGAATGTGGAATGGTCAATATTAGATTTTATCATGATGCTATTGTGGTTTAGGGCAATTTTCAGACAATGCTTCAAATCAATTCTTGAATTTTTTATTTTGACGGATAATAGTTTAGTCGAGGAGTCAAATGAAACAAGAATCGAGAAAAATGAGTACCGTTTCGATATAATACTATTACTCGCAATATCATTGAAGTTGAACATATATTATGTATGTATAGAACACGTAACTACGAGAAGAATTCATTTTTACGAGATCAATTGTATCTAAATTCATGACTTTAAAAATATCATTTGGATTGAAAAATGACATGGTTGTTAAGTTTTTTTTACCAAATTGATGAGATAAAAAATTGTTAATAATTTGCAAATAACACCCTGTCCTTGAATCTTGTTGCAATGGGTGGGCAATATAATTCACTCTTTTAACAAGTGACAAACTCATGTTGAGTCTAAGTACATAATAAATATCAAACTCAATGCGCAATTGTATGTTGGATCTATAAATTGGCCAAAAAAAAGTGTCATTGAGATAGGATATAGATAATAGTTGCTCTATGAATCAATTCACTATATATGTCTTTGTATCTATTATATATATAAACATTAGGTAAGATTAAGTGTATGTGATTTTCTTGTGTATTATTAATACTAATTATGCACTTAAATATAACTCATATGTTCACTCGAACTCTTTTTCAATTTTAGATCCGGTCACTTTTTTTTATAGTTTGTGTTTATATACTTATTTAATGAAATAAGCTTTAAAGACTTGTGCAATATAATTAGGCATATATTTTAACAGCTTTTTAGAGCAATTTTTGTGTGCACTTAATTTGTTTAGGTTACTTGATTAGAAATTGACAAATTGAACCATGTGAAATAAGTTCTTTCCTATGTTTGTTTTCTTCTTATGAAATAAAAGTTTTGGATTTCAAATACTTTACTCAAGAAAACACCACCAAACATACTTCTAATGACTTTTAATTTTAACCACAAGATCTTATGCCCAAATGGGCATAATTAAGTTATTACCATTTTTCTTCTTCTGGTCATTTTCTTTTTATTTCAATAGATATAGCTCCACTGTCTAGTTATTCTACTAAGTTCTTTTTTTCTTTTTTCTTTTTTTTTTTTTAATTTGAAAGGGTTATTCTACTAAGTTCCCATCTTAGGGTATCAACATGTATTTCTAGTCAAGCATGCACCTCTCACACTTTGGTTCTCTACCACCATCCTTCAAATCTTTTCAATACTACTTGGTTATTAGACTAAAAGTATATTCATTTGGTTAACATTGTTTGAAGGTTTTTTTTAATACATAAAGTTTATACATCTAAGACAATCACATTTTTAAGTATCTTTGGCTTAATAATATTATGTGAGGTTTTGCTTAATGAATTGATCATAGCGCATTATTTAGGTCAATTTGTTTTTAGTTTCTTAATAACTATTCAATCTATAGATTTAACTCACTTCTTGTTTTTTCAAGATATTCTTAATTACTGGTTAATTTATAAAAGTTTTTTTTACAACCAAATAATATAAGATCAGACAATTTATCTCGTAAAAATAGTTAATAATATTATAAGATCTATAATAATATATTAACGGAGAAATTTATAGAGTTTGGTTACTTATATAATTTAAAACTATCTAGATATATCATATTTCCCACTACACATATATTTCAATTGCGTTCGATGTCTTCAAAACTACTCACAAACATGTCTTTGACTAATTAATAACAATTTAATATTTGATTGTTAATAAAAGCATCTATTAACTAATATGCATATGTTTTTATGACTATGAAGTCAAAGAGTTCAAATTCTCACCTCTATTATTATAAAATTTTAAAAATTAAAAGTCTTTGTTTGATAACAAGTTGATTTTTCTTTTTAAAAAAATTGAGACGGTATCTTAAGACTATATTTCTATATTTAGTTCCCTATTTTATCATATGTGTTTCAAAAACATGTTTTCCAAACAAAAACAAAATAGGAAGAAGAAATTTGGCTTAGAATTCAACTACTTTGTTGTGGGAAACAAAACAATATAGAGAAATTGTATTTATATAAAAACAATTCTCACATATGGGTTTCCTTCTTTAGTGTTTGAGCAAACAAAATCTCATATTTTCAAATTAGGGAAAATATCTTTTGTTTATAAGGAGTGGACAACAATTTGTATATAAGGGTTGGACAATAACCTCTGTTGATGTGAAGAATTTTGGATTATGATAATAAAAAATAATAATAATAAAGTCATGAAGGCTTATGCCCAAAATAAACAATATCATATCAAAATGGAAGTTTGTGAATACTTATTGTCCCTAACAAGTCGTATCAGCTTAGCGATGTGGGTGAAAACTTTTGGTAGGTATGGAACAAAGAGGACTAACCTGGTATAGTTTAAATCGACTTTATTCAAGGAGAAGTCTCTTGATGTAGAATAAAGGAGTGACGAATCTTGTATGGCTCAGTATATTTTGTTTGATGGATGGTAATTCGTATGATTCAGTATACTTTGTTTGAGGGAAAGTTCGTTGGATAAACAAAGTCTCACATTGCTAAATTAAAGGAAAATTTTGAGTACAAAAATAGGAGATAATAGCTCCATGGATATGAGATATTTTGGAAGAGGACAAAAAAACAAAATTACGAAAACTTATACCCAAATTAACAACATCATAACAACGGGGAAGTGTGGCGTCCCTAACGTCTCATTAATTTGTATGTGTTTTCAAAAACTAATTTATGTTTTTGTACACTTAAAAGAAACAATTTAAAAAGAAAAAAATTGTGTTTGCTTTTAGAATCTGACACATAATTTAGTACTTCTTAAAGAGAAGACAACCATTAATGTAGAGAAATTTGACGGGGAAAAAAATAATAAACACAATTTAGCGAAGACAATTTTAAGTTTCAAAACGATTTTCATATCATTATAATTGATTTTAAATAATTAAAAAGGGTTTTTTCATCTATAACAAAAATATGTTAAAAAATTGCATATATAATGTAAAACTGAAAATAATTGCACATATATCAAAAACAAAAAATAAGCTATTTGAAATGAGTGATTGAGTTCAATCGCTGTTAATTGATTGATTCAATCGAATCGTGATTGAACTCAATCAAATAAAGGTGATGAAGCTCAATCACTTTGAAGTGACTGAATACAATCAAATATTGTTGATTGAATTCAATCACTCGAAATTGATACCAACTTTAAGGAAATATTGGTATAAATGAATTTTTGATAAAATGTACTATAAATCTTATTATAAATGGTTTTTAAAATGCGATAAAAAAAAACTGATTTTAACCATTTTAAGCCATCTTTTCCAATGTTTCAACTCATCTTCTTTATCTTTTTGAACTTTTGTTCGAGATACTGACTTTAAAGGATTCTAAATATTTTGAATCTTGGAAATGAAAGATAACTCTTTTATTTATGAAGTTTTTTATAGGTAAACACAGTGAGTCACAAGATCTCTAATGTCTAAATCAGAGATAAATATGAAAAATAGTAGAATGTATGTTTAGAGAGTTTAAGTGTTCAAGTCCGAATTCACTCACTTAAAATAGTGAGATTTAACGTGTATTATATTGATCGGAGTTGTAACAGTTTCGTGCTCATTCAATTCTTTCTATATGGTGTTTAAATGGGTAGCAGTTGTAACGTTTAGTCATTAAGTATGAAGTAAATGCACCTGTAACTCATGAGCATTACTCATCCTCCCTTTCTCATTATTTTTAGGAGACGATTGGGTATCTTGAAGGTATACCGGTCTAAAGAGGTCTATGTTGCCTCGTGGGGTAAAGGATGTGTTGTAGGGGATTTGACTACCCCTTAAATAACACATTATATATCATTAATCTTTGGGTCAACCATCTAAAGGGTTGGGTATGCCCGAGTCAGCCCTTTGAGGGGTCAGCTACCTTTGGGATGAAGGGGACGACTACCCTTTGGTATGGGCCCCTCAGAGGTTCGACTACCCTTTGAAAGGAACCATTAAGCATTCTCATAACCAATTTCTCGATAGGCTAACTACCTCTTGACTCACTTGTATAAGGTCGATATTTTCGACCCTGCCCTTTGGATTAAGTGTTTAGTATATGAGGTTCTTTAAATATGAGTTTTGATACCTGACTCGAGTTTGATACGTAATTTAAGCTTAGCTAATATTTTACTCATAATACAATCAAATAACTCAATTTAAGAGACCCTGAACTAGTTTGTCTCTACATATTGGTAAGTGGTCAAACACAAGAAAAGAGCCTGACAATGAGGTCAAAACCTACTGGTAAATACAAACCTTCACATAATGATCAACTACTTCCAATACCCTTACTTTAGAATTTTTATGATAGTTTTAAGGATAACCAATTGTTCACTTTTTCTTTTTTTAGTATAGATTGAAAGAAGAAAATCATAAATTCTAGAATTAAATATCAATTTTTAAGAATGAACTTGTAACTATGATATTGAATTGGATTACCATAAAAAATGAAACCATAAAATCATTTTGTCATATCAATTATTCAAGAAAATGATCCTATCAAAGAAGTAGATACGTGAATGTCGCCCGCAGAGAGTCTTTCTCCTCACCACTATGAAACATTTTAAAACCTAGCAGCCTTCATTCTATGTGAAGTACACCAAATTGGAAGAGGAAGATCACAAATCTTCCAACAACAACAGTAGCTTAAATAACAGCATGACTAAGAGGTCTTAGGTTCGAGTCTCCCGACCCCAATTATTATAATTTTTTTAAAAAAAAAAAGAAAAAAACGCAGCCTTCATTCCCTCTGAAGTCAATGCCACGTGGGTACAAAAATCCCAAAAGCTATGCTTAATAAACTTATTTATAAGCATATCAAACTTTTGCAATAATATTCGATCCAATTTAATTTAATAAAAATTATTTTCGTTCAATACAATTTTACCCTTAATCATTATATTTATTTAAATAATTTTAAATTTTAAATTTTAAAATTAGATTTTATAAATTTTATATATACATTTATCACAAAATCAATTGGTAATAATGAATAATTTGTCTATCATATAAATGTTGAAAGATCTTTCAATTTTTCAACAGAACTGTCATCAAGTATTAAGCTCTCAACCATCTTCAACATCGTTGCCATTAGGGAAGAAAAGTTTTGGGAATAAAATCAAAACCTTAAGACTAAATCGAAAATGAAAAACATGGGTGGGATGGAAGTCGAACGGTTTTCTATTTTTGGGGGAGTGACGGAGGATTTGGTATTTATTTCAATTCAAGAAAAAAATTACTCACATTATAGATTTTTTAATTGAGGTATTGTTATCCCTTACTGTTGGGAATACAAACAAATAATAGGTAAATCATGGATTTATAAGAGAACACAAACATCTCCATTGATATGAGACATTTTGAGTAAAATCAAAAGTAAAATCATAAGGGTATATGCCTAAAGTGAATAATATCATACTAATGTGGAGATCCGGGTAGGTCTGTCGTTCCTTAACAAGTGGTATACGAGCGGTTTCTCTTAACTTAGCCATATAAGAAGAACCTCGAGTATGAAATAGGGATTTGTAAACCTTAATATGGAGTATGAAATTCATGATGAAAATATGTGGTTGAAGCTCTTTATGTGTGCTCTGGTGGGAGTGCTTCTAAGTGTGCTCGTGATTGAGCATATGTGTACTCCGTATGTGGGAATGCTTCTGAAATAAGTGCTCGAGTGTGGAAGTTCTTTCGAAATGGTTACTACGGTGAGGGGTAGTTGTTGTGCGCTCAAACATAAATCGAGTGGATCCGTAATTGGACTTTGCGGTTTGCTCACGTATAATTTGAAAGGATTCATGGTTTGAATTAAGGTGTGCTCAAGTGTAATTCGAAAAAATGACTTGAATAAAAGAAGCTCGCATGTAGTACTTTATTCAAGAGGAGCATTGTTGAGAATACAAACAAAATGGTGTAGTAATCTCACATTTGTTAGATAAAGAGTAAAACATGTGTTTATAAGGTAAAACAAACATCTCTATTGGTATGATGTCATTTAGGTGAAATCGAAACTAAAGCCATGATTATATACATCAAAAATGGAAAATATCATATCATTGTAGAGATCTGAGTAGTTTTATCGTCACTTAACACTTACCAACTATAATATTATTGCATTTTGTCTCAAATTTGGATACTAATACAATTGATATGATATTTGGACACTAAACAATTAATATGATCATGGTGAAGCCTTGAAGGCTGCACTATTTACTATTTAGTATTTGACAACTTTTATCTTCAAAATTAATACAAGAGACATGTCAATTTATAGTTGATGTTAAATTAAAAAATATATAAATTGTTTTCATTATTTTATAAATATGGATATCAAAATTTGTACTTGTTTGGATTTTTTTCTTCTTAAGTCAGTGTCACAATAATTTTATTGTTTGGATGTAAATCGGTTCGTCACGGATTTAATCGCAAGAATCAATATTTGTCCCATTTCTTTCGATTTGTACTAAAAAAACGATTAAATTTAAATATATGATAGTACATTGATTAAAATGAAAAGGATACTTGCAAACTAAAATGGCATGTTAAGCTAATTTTATTATACTGAAGTATCTCAAATAATAATAATTGGTCAAGAATGAAGTGAGGGTACTTTAGTCTTTTAAAACATTCGAGTTTCAGACAATATTCTAATATTTTGCCATGTAGAGATATTTGGGCCGCACACTTGCTCATACTGAGCCCATTTTTCTCCATCTCTAAAGGCCCAACATGGGCCCATTTATAACCAGATAAATGAGGCCCAGGACAAATGTTTCCCCATACGAAAAGCCCAACAAATTCAAACTAGCAGTAGCAGTAGCCGTTATATATTATTAAGAATTTGATGATTTTCATGTATGATAATATATATATATATAGCAAAAAAATTGGGACATACCTGATAAAAAGACAAAAGAAATTCACACGTTTAATGATTTAAATTAACGTACATATAGTTTTCAATCAATATTATATAGTTTTAAATAAATATGTAAGAATTTTGCTCTTTACACCCTAATATCAATATTCTCACAAAATACAAAACCAATATCCATTTTTCCAATTCTGGATTATTATTTATGAGATAAGACTTCCTAAAAATAGGAAAACAAATTATTATTTATTGTTATTATTTTCTTGCCGAAGTGTGTGTGTTTAGGTATGAAGAGTACAAAATTGTCAAGCAACCCAAACAGTGAAATAACATTTCAAGCTACGATAGGGCAAAACCTATTTGAATTGGATCACCATTTATTTAAATACACTTATATCCTTTAAATATTTATTATTTAAAATGTATTTTTTTTAGAATGCTTAAAATGCAATACTGAATACGAAGATTCGTATCCCAGAAAAAACAAGGATTCAAGTGTTTAATCTATAAATATTAGAATAACTTCTTTTTTTTTCGAAAAACTTTTTTCCAGCTTGGGCTGATAAATAGGTGCGCTTGTACTATAATAATAATGGTTTCAAAAAATTTAACTGTTGTTAATTAAAAATAAGAAAACATATTTTTAGTTTTGGTTAAAATTCTATCTTTATCACCCATATAAAATGTGACAAAGGCTTACAACATTTATAAGATTATTGATAATAAATGTCAACTTTGTATGGTTTGTAAAGTATATGTTTTTATCATTAAAAAAATAATTGTGCTTGTAACAATCATAAAAATGATGTTTTTAATGAAATATTACGTCAACCAGTGATATGTTGATTAATTACACTTGTTAGAATCTATAAGTACATTACATATAACAGTTGATTTTAATGATGTCTCTAATCACTTTACAACCTCTTTGATTTACATTTTTTTCATCTAATATTTTGAAATGATTCGCCTTGTGGAATAATTTCAAGATTATATTTCATGTTTATTATATTTTTGTTATGGTTTTTCTTATTGTCGTATGTTTTGTTTCTTATTTAATGAAATATTTTGATTAAAAAAAAAACTAAAGATTTGATGCGAAAACTAAGGATTATTGAAAGTTAAAGAAAAAAAAAACTTATATGCACTGTTTTGAAGCAATCCAATCATTTATTTAATTTTATCTTTTATATGTTGCGTACAAGTTTTGTATATTCATCAGTATTTTGTCATTAAATTTCCACATTAACGTTTGCATAAAGTTGAAGCTTTTCGTTTCTAAATTTGAAAGTACAATAAACTTGAAACTATGGTTATTTTCCAATAATAATAATAATAAAATAAAAAGGATTCCTGTTTTAGTTCTTAATTTTTTTTAAATAGTTTTATTTCTTAAATTTTAGGTCTATTAATCTTGAACTTTAAAATTTTAATTATTTTGTTTTAGTATATAAACGTTGTTTAAAAATAAACATGTATTTTGTTCATTAACTAGATCGTTGGTAAAGCTTTCAATTTTCAAATTTGAAATTACACAAGCATGAAACCATGTCTAGTTATTCAAAGAAAAAAAAAAGTAGTAATAAAAATAAACATGTCTAGTTTCAACAAAATACATTATTTAAAATAAACACAAAACATATTAATGATCATTAACATAAATAATCATCATAAATGCGTGTTTGGTTCGATCAACCATAGATTTTATAGATACTACTAGAATACCATGATTATCATAATGTAGAAACCGTACATGATAGATTCAAAGTTTCAAAAATTAACAACATACTTCAAATTCAATTTCAATTTGATCACTCTAATATAGAGCATGAACACATAACTTGTTGAACTTCTCATATCCATATCGGCTACGTAATCATTATAATCAACAAATTTAATGATAGACCTTTGGA
The DNA here is from genome assembly GCA_037832685.1 of Sicyos baderoa. Taxonomy (NCBI): domain Eukaryota; kingdom Viridiplantae; phylum Streptophyta; class Magnoliopsida; order Cucurbitales; family Cucurbitaceae; genus Sicyos; species Sicyos baderoa. The sequence goes on along the minus strand of JBBMEF010000021.1, from coordinate 2,502,996 downwards.
TACAACTCTCAGATCCTTCATGTCAAAATCACAATTCAATTGATATACTAAATTCCAATTTTTTAACAATTGGTTGAAGCAACAAAATATCATCAAAACACAAGAGAAGCATAAACACATCATCATAAATCAAATTTAATAAATGTCAAACAAAATAATGATTGTCACTGAATAGATCAGTAACGCAGTAATTTCATTGTTTGGTTATAAATCAGTTCAACGCTAGCGTCATGAGTTCAATCTCTAGAATATCCTCATCCAAAATTTCATACAAGAAAGTTGTAGTATCAATCAAATGAACAATAGGTGAAAACACTTAAGAATAACCAATGTTCTTTACTAGTGAAATATTTGGCCACAAGTCTAACCTTGTAACAAATCATATAAAGTATAATCTACATCTAATTTCTAAAACCACCACAAATTTGAATCCTTGATGAACCTCAAAATCAGAATGAATGTTTAACAAAACTCTATCAAACTTATTTTATATCTTTTTCGAGCGCAAAGCTTTAAGTCAACTTGACGGAATTTTGAACACAATAGCTTGTACAAAAAGCTTTTTTTTTTTTTTTTTTTTTTTTTTTTTGTAGAGATCAAATTGAAAATCTTGCTTTTCGACGAACTCTCTTAATAATGTCTCTGATACCAATATTAAAATTTCTAATCTCAAACCACATTTGCTAATAAAAAAAATCGATGATAAAGATGAAATAAGTAAATGGAGAAGAGAAGACAATATATAAAAATAGTAGTTTGGGAAAGTTCCCTACATCAGTGTCAAACTCAAGAGTCAAATTCAATTACTCATACAAAACATAAATTGGAGAAGGAAGAACAATGCCCAAATTCTAAACCTCACAAAATACTCTTAATATTTATTGTCTCTGTCAAAGAAAGTCCACTAGTTTTTTTTTAGTACATATAGGGAGAGGGAGACAAATACTGATTTTTTGGATCGAACATGTGACGTTGATGTTGAACTGATTCGCAACCAAACAATGAAACAATTGCGCCTCTAACTCATTGGATAAAGAAAGTCCACTTGTAATGGTACTTAAATAAATGTTTACAAATTAGGTTACAAAAAAAACACCAACTCACAAAACTTTTTTTTATACCACTAACTCAAAAGATTAAATGAGACAACATTTAACCCATGGTAAAAGGCTAAATTCATAGAATTTCTTTATACAAAAATGGCACAAAATTACAAGATGATTTTACAATGGTTGTGAAAGCTGTTTTCACATTGATGTGAGACAAAATATACCAAATATTAATAATTTGAAAGCTTAAAATAGAACCTCTCAGAAGTAGAATATAACCCCATATACGATGAGGCAGACTCTGGCTTGCCAAAGAGATCATCGAAAGTTATGCAAATTAAAGACTTTAAATAGGAAAATTTCCCAATGAAGTCCAACATTTTCAAAATCAAATATTTACATCTCATAGATCACATCACAGAGAAGCCAACCAATAATTAGAGCCAACAATTGCAATTTAGAACACACTCAAGTATAACTCAATTGATTAAAACATGTCATCACCCAAAATATTAAATATTCAAATCTGACCCAAAATATTAGATACTCAAATCTCACTTGTTGTACTCAAAAGAAAAGATAACACAAATTTTCATTCCTCAAAAGAAGAAAACCTCACCAGATTAATAAGAAAGAAAGAAAGAAAGAAAGATTAGCCAAAAGAAGAAGCTGTTACAGTTATACAATTGCTGTTCTACAGAAACCTGAGGTTAAATGTTTCGATATAAATGACTTTCTTTTTGATCTGGAAAAGAAACTCCACAATCTCAAGAGTTTTGTTCAAATGTTGAGCCTCAAAAATATGTACAGAAGCATCAACGCTAATCTCAAACTGGGTTTTGTTCAATAAAAAAATGGAGGTTCCAATCCTGGTTAATTGAAGCCTTGTAGGCTAAGTGTGTGCAGATTGAGTCGACATTTTCGGGTGATTGTGTTCGCCTTCGTACGTTACAATAAGCATCGATGGTTCTTCTAAGCACCGCTCGACGTGCTTTCTTGCTGGACAACCTCTCATGCTGCTGCATTTGTAGTATCCCCTGCACAGATTTCAGATTAGAAGACATTCAGTTGATAAAGTTTTTCTAAGATGAAGAGTTTCCCTTTCGATCGAATGCTAAATTTTTCGAGCTCGGCGTTTCTTGTTTGCTAAAAGAAGAAATCGATCCAACGAGATGAAAATGGAACAGAATCCTACAAGCAGCTGCAGCAGCATAATACACTTATTCACACTGCATTTTAATGTTGCAAATATAAAAGACTAAAAGATTCATCAGAAGTTTTCACAAAAACAGGCGTCCATTCGTTTCGATGATCGCCCAAGGACTTCGTGTTTCTGAGTTGTTGAAAAATCCTCAACACACTCATAACAAAAAATTGGGGTAAGGCACAAGAACTAAATTCATCCTGTCCCATGAACATTTTGATCTACTGATAGAAAAAACTAGCCCCTCATAAAGAATGGCTATTGTAAGTAAGAACTTAAATTTCTAGCTGTTAATTGAATCAACACTTTACGAATATGAATCTAAAAGTATTAACGATCTTTTCATTGAAACTAATACTTTCAAGCATAGTCAAGCAAATTCAGGCAGATTTATGCACAAAGTGAAAATTTTCATATCGATGCAGAGATATTTGCGATTCGAAACTAAATCATACCTTGGATGAGGGGAACCCTTAATTGGCTTCTGCCCATATTTCCTCCATGAATAATCATCAGAAGGAATATCAGCAAGTTTGTTGCTTATGGCAGGAACTTTGATGGATCTCTTCACTCTATGTTTTCTACAGAATAATGCAAATTATTAGTGAAACAAAAGGAACATGATCATAATTTCTTTTGGATTAGTCACCATTACGATCTCGAAAGTAGATGATTTGATTGGGTGCTACCATGGTTGAACTAAAACAATTGAAGTGACAGAGAGATATCAATCCAACCTCTTCTTTGAGCAATGGCATTTGCCAGTGCTTCCACATTTCAAGCTCCCTTCATCTCCCCTTCCAGAAAACTTCCTCTTGTTGTCGGCTGACGTCGACCCCGATCCGATCAAATGGAACGAGCTCCCGTCAGCAACGCTCCCGTCCATACTCAACGAAGAAATGAAAGATCTAGCTGATGACATTGGCAATGTACAGTTAGAGCTATCAAAATTCAGATTCATCCCATTGTTATTCCTAAGAAACATCATCTCAGCTTGTTGTTTCATCTGTTTCTGATGAGCCAACATCCTCTGCTGTTGTTGTTGTTGAGGGAAGCTGAAGTTTAAAGATGGAGCTTGTTTGGGAATTTGGAGGGAGTTTTTATCAATTAGGCCTAATTCCAAATCTGGGTTTCCCCAAAAATTAGAAACTTTACCATTAAAACCAGGCTGAAAAGGGTTGAGATTTCTTCTGGGAGGATCTGGTCTGTAAATTGGGGAATCCAAGAGGGTATTTTGGGGCAAAGGGAGAGAAGGAATCTTGTCAAGCCTTCTTCTAACTCTTGCATGACCTAAACCAGAATTCAAAAGAGAAACCACTTTTCTTAACTTGAAAACTGCTTCTCCAGTTTCCACTGTTAATTTCCTCAACTGGGTTTGATCTTGATGAGCCAAAAGATTCAAAACTCCATGGCAGCTCTCTATGGCAGCTCTGTTAGCTTCTTCAACCTCTTCCATTTGCAAAACCCCGCAAAGAAAAAACAGAATTTTGAGAATAAAAATGGTTCAGAAAAGTCCCAAAAGAACCAAAACAGGTAAAATCCAAGAGGGAATCATGAGAAGGTGAAGAAGTTGGGAAAATTGTGAAAAGAACAAAAGAGAAGAAAAAACAGAGAGAAATGGACAGGGGTGTATGTATGAGTAAGAAAAAACCAACAAAAACAGAGGGTATAAGTTTCTGAAACCCTAAACTAAAACTTCCATGATTTTGGTCTGAGTGTGAAAAAGAAGACTTTTTTTTTTTGCTTTTTCTTTTGTCTAGCTTGAGAAGAGAACCCAAACCCCTGAAGAAGCCCGAGCCAAAAATTACAAAGTTTCCATCTTTCCTACTTTTTTTTTTTTTTGGCTCTTTTTCCCACCTTGCTTATTTAAATAGTTTGGAAATTATTTGGGATAGATTATTTATTTGTTTATTTTTCAAAAAGGGTTTTGTTTTGGGTGTGGGACCCAGAGAGTGGAGATTGCCAGTTGCTTTGCTTGAGAGAAGAGGGAGATGAGAAATTGAAATACCAAAGAAATTATGTCTTTTTGTGAAAAATTCGCTTTTGAATTGAATAGAAGGGAGACGTTTTTCAAATTTGAGCTGTACTGTTTTGGAGGCCAATTTGTATTTTTATTTTAAATGTCTTATTCTTCGTGAGTTGTTTCGAGGGGTTTTTCTTCCAACATAAAATAAAATAAAATAAAATAAATTGTTTTTTTTTTTTTTTTCCTTTTTTGTTGGTTTAGAGCCGCATTTTGGAGTTGCCAAACATACACTCACCATGCACACACTCATCACCCCCACTTGTTAAGTCTTCTCTCTTTCGAACTTAAATCTTATCTTAAAGATTAAATAAAAATTTAATTTTTTAAAAGTAATAATAAGAAGGTTTCTTCGAAAAAGAATGGCATAGATTTGAAATATAGAAGTTTATTAGGCTATCACCTTTTAAAACCATTTTTTTTAGAATTTTTAATTTTGATATTTGTTTAGTTGTTGTTAAATAGTGGAATTATTGGAGGCGACTGAGAAGCTAAAATGAGGTTCAATTCAAAGATGACTTTGGACTGCCTGCCCCTGGTGAGAAGGTGAAATCCAGGAGGTTGTCACACATACCTCCATTGCTAAACTATACCATTATTTACTTTTTCTTTCCTTTCCTTTCTTTTGTAGTTTTGTTGACAGCTACAATCTTGTATGTCCTTTAATTACATGTAGCAAGGATATAATAAATACGATACTACTCTTGTCATTATTTCAAATTTGCCATTTTTCAATTTAATTATATATTTTTTGGAAAAAAAATGGCATTACTGCCAAAGATTCGACCTGATGCAATCATGGCCGGAGATACATGTCTTGCGGCTGACAGGGAAGTGGGTCCCACTAGGCCCACAATAGTTGACTCTTTTCCGTATTCGCTCCCCCCAGTCAAAGTCATCCCAACCAAACCCACAATTTTAGATGACTTTCTTTTCCAAAACCAAAATTAATTCTCTCTCTCTCTATTGTTTTCTTTGTTGGTTATAAAAATGCAACTTGTTTTCAAAAATAAATTGCTATGTTAAAGTCATAATCCAATAATTAAGAGGATGTTTGAATTAAATAAAAAAAAGAGGGTAGAGGTTAATAATAGTTAGAATTTCAAAAAAAAAAAAAAAAACTACGAGTAATTAACTACTTTATTTAAGACACGTATTAGTAATAGTTGAATTAATTAATTCTTCAGTCAGAAATTGATGTTAGAATTATTAGATAATATAGATTTTCACCTCAAAATCAATTGAGTGCTGAGGTGGAGAATTCATATCTGTTATCAAAATTTGTTGGACTCTCCACTTTTTCAATGTGGGACAATTGTGAGATCCTAACATGCCCCCTAAGACGGTGCATCTTTTGAATTTTGAATCGGGTCTCAATTTCATTTTTATTGGATCGATATCCATTTGATTTTATGGGCTCTAATACCATATTAGATAATATAAGATTTCACCTCAAAATTAATTGGCTATGAAGAGAGTAATTTATATCCCTTTTAAATGTAATTTGTAAAACTCTCCACTTTTTTAATACGAGACAACTGTGAGATCCTAGTACTTATGATTAACTATTTGTTTAGATTTGATATTAATAGTAATTGAGTGTTAAATTTGATGGTAGTTAATGATGGCTATTTATCATCAAATACAAATTAAGAGATTCTAAAAAGTATTTTTCTAAAAAAACAAACAAACAAATACACCCTGTAAGAGTGTTTAGACTAACGTTAAAAGTGAGGTAGATTATGTTATAATGCCTCAATCTCTATTTGAGCTATCCAATGAGTAATAACTCATGTTATAATATAATTTTTTATTATAATAATCTTATGTTATAGTGGCATGTATTCCACAAACAAATTATCACAACACCAATTGTTACAAGAATTTAATCTCATCCACCCAACTCTCCTCCCTCTCTCAAGAAGAGGACTAAAGTACCTTGCTTTAAAAAAAAAAAAAGAGAGAGAGAGAGAGAGAGGACTAAAGTACCATTTGAATGAAGGGAACAGAAAGAACAAGAGACATTATAGTTAAATAAGAATAATTTTCGAATTATTTTGACATATTTTAAAAGATGTGTAAAAGAGATATCCGGAAGAGAATGTAGATATATAAAATTAGAATTGAAAGTTTGATGCTTTTATGAACTGACTTTAATTTAGTGGGGAGGTTTTAAAATTAAATGATACCATAATCAATGAAACTTAGTGGGATTATATAATTGCAAATTATTTGGTATCATAAGTGCTCTCCATACACATTCAAAAAAACCCTCCATCTTAGTCTTAATTATTTAAAAAATATTAATAATAATAGTATTAATGACTTTCTTTCCACATGTATTGTGTAAAAAAGGTGCTACTCATATGCCATGATCATTAGAATTAATATCATCATAAAAGAGAAGACATTAGATTAAAATCTTCTAAAAGAAAGATATTAAATTATTTGCTTACAAGCTTTCACAATGGGTCTCAACCATAAAGATTGTGTCCTCGATACACTATTTTTAAAAAAAAAAAAACTAAAAGAAATTTACTCAAATTTAAAATCATTCTCTTTTAGATTATTTAAAAAAAAAAAAAAAAACGGTTCAAAATATAAGTTAAAATTTGGAGGTGATGTCAATTTTAAAGATGATTGGGAAGTGTTGAGATAAGTTAATAACAGTGAATAAGAATGGAAAAGACTTGGAAATAAAGGGGAATAATCATATGAATTTGAAAAAGAGAATTTAAGATAATGGGTGTCACACGGTCTAGAAAGTGAGAGTATAAAGCTATTAAAAAATTAAACAAAAATTAGACACTTTTCTTTGGCTCGACTCTTTCAACCTTATCTCTTGTTGAAAATTTTGAACTTCTTCCATTAACCGATTTTTTTAATGTTTTAAAATAAGTCCATCAGAAAAATGCGAGGCGTCAGCGCACAATTAAAACATTACTCTAAACATTTCATTACTTCCTTAACTATTTTTATTTATTCTAAAAAAACTATTTTATTTTTATAACAAAATAAGTTAAAATCTTCTGTAGTTTTATGAATTTTTTTATATTTCCAAAATTGTCTCACTTTCATAAAAAATAACATGTCGGTATCACTTTAAACGGGTAAAAAGCTCTCCCAACCCAATTTATTGCAAGTGAAATACAAGCCTATCCAGTATATCTGAAGTGGTTTTTGAAAAGGAGGGAAAACTGATTTTTTTTTCTTCCTTCTGATAAAAATTTCAAGAATAAAAACAGAGCATTCTTTGGGAGTTCAAAAATTCAAAGAAGAATAATTCCCATTCTTTGAATGAGGATCTTCTGCCTTAACCTGATTGATAGAAGCATCCCACTACCCTCTCCAAATAAATAAATAATAATAATACTAATAAACCCTCCAATTTAGAGGGCAACAAAATCAAATTGAAATTATCAACAAGATCATAGCTTTAATAACATAAGGCATAACCTAATAAACGAGATGTTAAAAGATCTTCTTTTTAAAATGACAATTAATATCATTTTTAATGGTACATTAATATTTATATATTTATGTTATGTACCTGCCACATTAGCCCATAGCAAAGACCAGCAAGCGATAAATAGACAATTAAATTATAAATTTCCCAATCATGTATAATTAGATTCAATAACTTTCGATTTATATAGAATCTATAACTTTTGATTTATATATATATTAAAAAAGAATCTCAAAATTTTTAAAAAGTTAAAAACTTGTTAAGTAGCATAAATTTAGAAGTTGTAGTGATTGAACTTAAATATAATGGGAGAAACAAATGTTTATCGATATCCAGATGCTATATCAGTAATCAAATACACGTCAACTTTTGTTTTTCAAAAGCTAAATATTGGCCCTACTCGCATTGGTTCTCTTCTCACCCCACTAACAAAGCTATATAGAACACTTCACTTTGAGAAGGGGAAAAAAAGAACAAACAACGTTTGGATTTCTACACAATATAATGAGACACATGAATTAAAACACACTTTTCTTTCCCTCCTTTTAATAAAGGGATTCAACAAAAGGAAAAAGGGTTGGTTTTGGATTTTGGTTGGACAAGGTGTGGGGCTGTGGGCTACCCAACCCAGGTATCAAAGAGGCTTTGAAAGATGGAGCCTCCTTTACTAATCTAACCCTTCTTTCATCTTCCAATATCATTGGAATTTAAGCAATAACTCAAAAACTTCCATCTAACCTAATCCAATCTCCCCTAAATACCAAAATCAGTTTCAAAGAATCTTTCATTCAACTTGGAAAACTTATAATTGCATAAGCAAAGCGATACTGAAAAAGAAAAAGTAAACTAACTCTGGTCAAACATACTGCCACCATCGGCATTTCTAAATCTAGTTGGGTTAAATTAAGAAACATTTCAAACGCCAATGATGCAAAATGCAAACCCCCTACTTTTATCTCCATCTAAATGATCCCTTTTGGTGGATGATAAATCCAACTTAACCCAACTACATTCCATCAATATTATTAATGGAGGCTGTGTGTATTAAGGGGAAGTCCTCGCTAATAAACTTTGAAGAGCACTTTCAAAAATAAATCATAAAATTTCAAGAGAACCTTAAGAAACTAAGAGATTATGAGTTCAAATCAAAGCTAGATGATGACCTATCTAAGAATTAATTTCAGACGAGTTTCCTTGACAAATCGAATTGTGCCTATGTCTAGACACAATATAAAAAAAAATCTTATCATTCCTAAAATGCAACAGGCTTAGAACTTCATAACAAAAAATTTCCTTGATAATGAGACCAAGGAGATTAAAATACAGCCTTGGAAAGTAGACATTTTCATTGAGTGGGCAACTCTGAAATATCAACAATAACATGTTCATAATCAGCTGTTTGAAAGGAATCTTCAGACTGTAGCTCAGACTCGGTAGCCCTACATGGATAATAAATTCAATATGGCATGGAGACTTTATCTCCCCAAAGAGGAAAAGTGTGGTGGTGTTTTTGCTTGGCCAGTGAAGCCAAGAAGATTGCATTTGACAGTGACTGAAACAGCTTTCTTCAATCTTGACACAATCACATGCTAAAGATGAAAAAGATGTGTACTTTTGGGGAACAGATTCCTAGAAATGAACCAAAGGTGAAAGCAATAAAGTTGAAGGTTGTGGTATTTCTGCCTGGCTCAAGACTACACAGTTGAGTGTGTTGTTTTAGGAATTTTGAATTTGGGTACATTATGTTAAGGACTTGTAGTTTAACTAACATATGTATTGCATTATACCCTAACACATTTTGATGCTTAAAAGCGTTGTAGGATACTTAACATCTCAATAGACGACTACAGCCATTTAATCCCATGAACTAAAACTTTTAGTCAACTTGAGCTTAATTCAGTTGGTTAAGATATGATGATCTTGACTAAAATGTCAAAGGTTTGAATTCATGCTTCACATATGATCTAAAACGAACTAATTTTTTTTATACTCATGAATATCTAGATTAGACCCCGCACAACTCAGACTATTCTCATCAAACAACCACTTGACACTAATACATTTGATCGTCAAAGTAAAGAACTAAAAACTTCTAAGATTGCTCTATTGGCATGGCGTGAGGACTAATCCATACATAATGCTTTTTTAGAATAAGAAACATTTCATTAGGAGAGAACTTCCAAGACCTGAGGGTGAAGACATGAAAGAAACTCCAGAAGGAGAAGAAAAGACCTAATCCATACATTTCGTTGCCAAAGAAGAAGATAAGATTGAGGCACTAGGTACACTGGTAAAGAAGAAATGGGAGCTTATGCATGGATTGAATTGGTTTTTTAATATCTTAAACGTCCTTTTAACTAATTTAAAATTTTTAAATGATGCTGACTAAAGGTCAAAAAGTTACTTCGAAAATTTTAAAGACACCTTAGAGCAAATTCACCGCTCATAGAGAAAGCTTTTAACTTCGCTTTGCTTTTTCCCCCCCAAAAGTATTTGTTGAAAAAAATGATTCACCTAAAAATGTTGAATCAAAAGCAATCTTGAATACAATCTTGTATAACTTAACTATACCAAGCCATGTTAAGGCTGTTCAGCTCCATCAGAAGAAAAGACGATGGCTTTGATGGGTGAAATACCAACAATTGAAACAAAACCCAGAAATACATTCCAAAAGCAACTAACGAAGGCTATGCAGATTTGAAGATAAAACTAAGATGGTGATGGCTGGAGCAGCTTGGTAAGAACTAGAGCATTGTTAAAGAAGAACCTTGATTCTTAATATGCATGCACTCAAATGGTTTTAGTGGGCTGTCCTAGTGGTTAATCTAGGTTAAAATACCATTTTGGTCTCTCAACTTTCATTTTTGTTCCATTTTGGTCCCTCAACTTTCAGATGTATAATTTTGGTCCCTAAACTTTGATGTTTGTCAAATTTTAGTCTCTAGACTTTCAAATGCCTAATTTTAATCTCTCAAAAATGGTCCCTTAACTAAACACTAAAGTTAACCGCAGTTAAAATAAAATAAAAATAATAAAATTTTCTCCTATTTTCTGAAATTAAGGCTTGGTCGCTCTCTTTAGTTGAAAACTTCTAGTTTGTGATGAATTTTCTTCTTGTTAATGAAGGCAACAAGTCCATGTATTTGAAATAAGAAATAATTTGCATAATTTTGTTCACAATTATTGTACAAATCAGTCAGCTTTTATCTAATTCTTTATCAATGTTTGAGATTTCCCACTTCAAATAGGAGGCTTAAACAAAAACCCAAAAGAAGTAATCAAATTCAGTAAGAAACAAACAAGTCTCACTCAATTTATCTATCTACCTCATTAGATTTTAAATAACAAATTCGAATAATAGAAATGAAAAAAACAGGCAAACCCATAAGAGAAAGAAAATAGAAGGGGAAGATTGAAATAGTTTTCACAAGCCAATCACGGCAGATTCCTGGCTGAAGATGCAAAATACTTTCATATGGCATAGTAACTAAGAGATGGGGAGTGAAGGTGAAGAATAATGTTTTTTACTTGTCTAAATGCAGGGACAACCAGAGACAAAATGGAAAAATAGAGGAGAAGGAAAGTTGTAAGTTTAGGAGAGAGAAAATGTTAATTGTGGTTGCCTTGGGTTTAGTTAAGGGACCATTTTTAAACATAATTGATAGTTGAGGACTAAAATTAGACATTTGAAAGTCTAGAGACTAAAATTGAGCAAACATCAAAGTCTAGGGACCAAAATTAAACATTTGAAAGTCAATAGATCAAAATAAAACAAATGAAAGTCGAGGGACCAAAATGATATTTTAACGTTAAATCCAGAATCAGAAGGCACAAGAAAGCAAAGTCTGCCCATTTCTAACAGTTCACCAAATACTCCATCCCCGTTGATTTTCTAATGGGCGATAAATAATCAAATAGATATTAATCCATAAGTGTCTGGACTAGCGTACATATATTGATTATATATTGAACTTATTCCCCCTTGACTCTGCTACATTTGGTAGTCAAGAAAACTCAAAGGAAATTAAGTGACCATTATATACTGAACTCATTCCCTCCTGGTATTTTATGATTCAAAATTTGACCAGTAAGCCAATTTATGATTTTCTAATGGACGTTAAATAATCAAATAAAATATTTTTTTATATCCATGAGCGTCTGGACTAGCTTATGTATATATAGACTATTCTTATGGGACAACCTCTTGACTCTACTACATTTTATTGTCAAGGAAACTAAGTGACCATTATAGAAAGAACTCATTCACTCTCGGCATTTTATGATTCAAAGTTCGACCACTAAGCCAATTCATAATGATTATAGTCAAATACAAAATCTTGCATTCAATAAAAATGAAAGGCTTTGTTTTTAGTATTGCGCCCTAGGCCCTTAGTGAGCCTTGAAGCCTTAAAAACTCTGCCCATATTTTGTATTCGTTAATAGATTTCCCAGCATTCTTACTAGCTTGCTCAATCTTCTACTAGCTTAGTCTTTAAGGGCAACCAAACCACGATGAAGCCTAAACTCATTCATTATTTTTTAGTTGTGCCAATAAGAACATAACCAGCTGATATTAATATTTGAAAGAAAAATGGGAGTAGAATTGATGAGTGGGGGTTTAGAGAAGTACGAGATTGAAATGATGAAGTCCTATTTGTGCAGTAGTAGTGAATGAGGAAGTCATTGCTTCCTCCCCCTTCCTTTCTTGGTTGGCTGTGCATCAAGCTGCTCTTTGCCCGTCACTTCGGACACATCCACTTCACAAAATAGAAGAGGGAAGATGATGATTTATGATTGGATTGAAATAATGATGTTAATTAATAATGAAAATAGAAATATACCATGAGGGCCCCTGGCCATGAGAGTGAAGAATATGTTGTTGAGTTTTTCCATCTTCTTGGCGTCCTGCGCCTGGTCAGTCTTGAACTTAAGACACTGTCAGGGAAACAGGAAAAAAGAAATCATAAGAAGATGATGTTAATGAGTGATATCCACATCAACAAATCCCCTCACCTCACGGTTATCGGTGACCTTCAGAACCAGTTTTCCTTCGCAGTGCCGATACTTTACGGTGTAGCGCGTCTGAATCAATAAAATACGAACAAATGAAACAAACCAAATCAATTATAGAGGGAGGGTCTTTACAACTTACGGAATCGGGATCGGAGCGGAACAATTGCACAGAACGCTCCACGAATTCATCCCAGGAGGCAATGTATACCATGGCTCTGCCGCACAATCCAGACGCCGCGATCTCCAAAATGTTGCAAAATAACCTACCCCCGCTTCAATCCCTTTTTCTTTTTCTTTTTCTTTTTCTTTTTCTTTTTCTTTTTCTTCTTATTCTTTTTCTTTTCCATCTCGGTTTTAACCCACACATTTTTTACCAATTACGGTTAACACTCTGCTCACTATACCAACTTTAATGAATTTTTAATATCCAATTAATTATTAAAAAAATAAAAAAACTTAAATCAGAAATGTGTAAGACATTTTAAAGTTAAGAAGCTTATTAAATATAAAATTAAAAGGTTAGGGAGGCATTAAAGTTTGAAAAGTATGAAACACATTTATTATACTTACCTCGAGCTCGATTAATAAATATTCTCTTATGAACAAGTTTTTAAGATCAGATTATAAAATGTGAAACAATATTTGACTGTGTTATAATATATTTAATTTAATATTCATATTCATATTCATATTCATATTCATATTCAAATATTGATCAGTTTGTGATTATATGTATGATATAAACAAAAAAAAAAAAAAAACTGAACATATTTAACGTTATGGTATATACGAGATGTATATGATAAAATGATAGAAAAGTGCATAAATAAGAAAAAATATAACTATTGCAAGATGGTGGAATAATAAATGTTCAAATGTTTATTTATTTTAATAAAAAGTAGATTTAATTACCTAAAACAAGTAGCTTTTAATAAATAAGACAAGTTCATCATCAAGATTTACAGGGTATGATCTCAAATCCACTAATTTATTATTTTTTTGAAAGTTCAAATCCACTAAATTGATTTAACGCTTTACTTTGAAAATTAAAGATGTAATTATTTATAAACAAAGTGGGTTGAAACTTTAGATGGCTAATTTGAAATTGAGGGGGTGAGGGATAGTTTTCCTATTTCAAGACTATCCTCCCTCAATTACCGAATTATTTAATATAAAAATGATAGATATCGCCTACAAATAAGAAGCACCTATTTTTGAAGAAAAAAACAAATGATAGCTACAATTAAGGAGCAAAATCCTCCATCATCACCGACAGCTATTTTGAAATTCATATTAATTTAAATTCTGTTCAAAGTCATATCTTTCAATCTTGTTATTATTAGCTTATTTTGAATACATAAAGATATTGATGATGTTTCCTTCATTATAATTAAATAGAAAACTCATCCAATATTATTAGTAATTATGTTTTTGTTATTTTAAAACATAGATACTGAATATCAAATTATTATATAAACTACATAATAACAATAAAAAAAATAGATTGCATACAACAATTCCTTCCTTCCGGCCGCTATTAAATTCGTCTTCATCACAACCCACAATCACTCAAGGTGCGGAACTCTCCATTCTCATCGCCGACAATTCCAACACCCAGCCACCAAGTTGAACACATCACAGGTTTATTACTTCATCATCTGATTTCCAACCGCCTATAACCTACCTAATTCTAATTCTACATCTTAAGGGATATCCACAAAAGTAGTGGAAGTTACGTGACTCACGATTGTCAATGGAGTCTGAGATAAAAGATATATCTACTCCAATTATAAGCCACTTTCATCAAGATCATAACTTACGGTATGAAAATAATAGTGAACTTATCGAATTCAATGCGATTGCACTAGATATTGATGAAAGTTCGATGAAAGTTCGACGATAGCCATCATCTCGTCATCTCCCCTATAAAGACATTTAAAAAAAATGCAAAATAAGTATTTTGGTGGAGGAAAGAGATATTGTGCACCTGATCAACATCTTTGTAGAAATAGTACATGTACACATCAAGACGTACCATACGAATACTATTGTACCATACGAATACTAGTGTATCATACAAATACTACTGGAAATTTAGGCTTTACATTGACAAGTAAGAATGAGTTAGAGAAAACTATATGCAATCTTACATTAAACAGAAGACATCAATTTAAGTAACAAGAAATAGTTCACAACTCAATTTTCCATGAGATACATATGCTATATTCATGTATCCCGCATAGAGATTGTACACACCAAGTTGTACAACCGAGAAGAAGGAAAAGTCATGTTGGCTCTTGTGTTGTTTAGCCTTCAGGTGAAGGATGAAGGCAGTTGTAAGTCGTGGTAAGCTTCTCCGATGAAGGATGATGATGGAAGCTTAGAGTTGTACATGCATTGGATACACCCACCAATCTATCATTCTCTTTGTCGCATGTCAGGTATACACTAAATTATTAAATACTTTTATTTGTTTCAAGACAACACCAAATCACCATTAAATCAAGTATATGAACCGATATAAGGCCAACCATGATTTTTAAAAATGGTTGTTTTAACTTTCATTTTAGTTCCTGCAAAATTGCCTAATCGGTTTTCTTTACGGTTTAGATTATGTATTTTTATTTTTAAATAATATTTTAAGATTTTGGTTGATGGTACGGAAAATCTAAGAATAAAACTAATTAATAATAAAAAATAATAATTAACAAAAAGATATACTAGTCCATTACAATCTATTTATTTATTTCTTTAATTTCATAATTCAAATTTTAAACATACATTTAAACTCCTTAAATTAGTAGACATTTTTTTTTTATCAAATTTACCAAAAATAGCCATTTTCCTAGTTGAGCTATTGTTATGGATAGTTGAGTTCTTTATTTTTTTTGAAGGGAATTCAATAGGGGGGATTGTTATTGTTCTTGTTAGGCCGTAACATAAGACAGAGATGGGCCACAGGCCCATGGTATGAGAAATAAAGGCAAGGGGTGGAAATAATGAAATGAAATTTCGAAAAATTGAGAGGTGGAAATTTCCACAAAAACCAACAGTCCAGATAGTTTGACACTTCCCACTTCTTCGTGGGCCAATTCCTATAAATCACTTGGAAGGTCGCTTTGATTGGGAATATGTGTACAAAATATAGGAGTCTAAGGTTATAGAACCATGCGGGGCTGGCACGAGGATCGGTTGCTCATTAACTGCATCCCACAGATGCAAGTAGCGGTGGTGGGGATTTGAAGGAAATTGAGCAATCTAAAGTATTACATAGCATCCAATTTTATCTCAAAATCAATTAATATACATGATTTCTATCACGCGACTCTCTCTCTCACTCACTTTGTTGGTATCTGTTTTCATATGCTTGTCTAGGACTTGATACTAGATTCAATCGTGTTGGTGTGAACACAATTGGGGCTAAAATACCTTCATCGAGGAAAGGAATGCCAATATGGTTGAAGAAGTAACCAACGTTCAAAAAACATAAGCTTGAGATGTGAAACCTAAAATTACGTCTAAGAATTTTACAGTGGTAAGAGTAACCAACGTTCAAAAAAAAAAAAAAATTAGGACAAAAACAATAACCACTTGCATTTTCTATTTTATTTAATGGAACCCTCTAGATTTTGATGATATGTCCTTTGACTATTCAACTCACTCTTCTCCTTGAGAATGTTCAATATGACCTTTGGGTAACAAGGAGATATATGTAAATAAAAGCAGTTATTCGTTTAGGGATTGATGTTATCAATGGTTGGAGAGTAATTATGTATTGGTTTGAGGATTGATGTTGATATTGGTTGAGATAATTAACCACTCTTTGAAGAACTAAGTAAAATCAAATTGAATCTAAATACACACAAACTCATATTCAAGTAAATCCACATATGATTAAGAAAGTAAAATCAAACTGAATCTAAATATCCACTAATACCTTCAAATAAATCCCACAAGCCTTTTTTAAAATAAAGCTATGAAACATCATTTACTTATGATTGTAAGGCAGAGGAAGGAAGGGAGGAGGAAATATCTGGGATCTTTTGTTTTGTTTTAAAGAAAAAAAAAGTGGCATTGAATTGACAATGAAAACAAAAAAGCCCAACACCGACCATTTAAAAGCAGAGGCTCAGAAAAGGACGACAGAAAGGAACAAAGAATCAGACCGACCCACTTTAACTACCAACTGCTTCAGAGCAATTTCAACTTGAGCAACCCTCCATTTTGGGTGCTTCTGCTGCCAACGCTTCGCCCATTTCTGGCCACAAACACAAACGCTCTTTCTTTTTCATTCGCACCACAAACTTACAAACTCAAATCGCTTGTGAAAAAGAACACACCTTCATTCACCATCATGATGTGCCCACCAATGTCTCTCTCTCTCTCTCTCCAACTAAAGCCAGGAGAAAGAAAAAATGAAATGGGAAATGTTTTCAATCTGAAAATTGTTTGAAGCAAGGTGCAAAAAAGTGTATGACTATGCAATATGCATTATGCATGCAGATGTGTGTTTCCAGCTACCTTTATTTACTGAAAAACTCTTCCCAAAATCCCTCATCCAGCTCTGTTTCCAAGTGTAGAGGAGGCATATCCTTTGCAGCTTTGCCTAATCCTTGCATTTCCAAAGCAAGTGCTTCCAGTTCTGACACTTGATATCCAAACAATTCTTGAGGCTCGATCTTAATGCCTCTGGAGCTGCTTGCTTCTTCATCTATTGGCCTCATCCTCTTCTTCGGTGCACCCTCTTCAATGTCCTTCTGCTGAGCAGCTAGTTGGTGAATGAAGTCCGGATTCTGCATTGCTTTTGCCAAGAACTTCATCATCTGTCGCTGTTTCATCTCCGTCCCCTGCAGCTTTACCTCCATCGCTTGTAGGCACGCTCTTGCATTCTGCTGCTCACGCCTGAGCTTAACTAGTTCCATCATCGCCACTTGCTTGTCCCGTCTCAAGCCATCCAGTTCGGCATGGACCCCAGTTTCTGGTGCTTTTCTTCTCCTAATAGTCCTAACAAGCTGCTTTTGGCCTCTCAAGAATCCTTCATTTGCGAACTCCCATCTCTCTGGATTTATCTTCCTAAAACCCTGGAATCATAACACAAAATCCCACCCCACTAAAACTAAAAGGACTCTAGCTAAGTGGTACTATCATGTTTTCATGTAACGCAAACTTAAAGATGAGGGAGGCAACGGCATGGCATAGTGTAAATTAATTAATTATGATTAATTACATGAGATTTGGGAACTTACGTAGGTGTTGAGCTGTCGGATGAAGCTTGAGAAGTTGTTGTGCTTGAAGAATCGAGGCAGCAAATTGGCAGAGAAAGCTTTGGGATCCCATACGATGAAGCTGAAGCCTCCCCGGCCCCAAGAGACAATCTGATCGCTACTTGGATCGTCCACCATGTCAAATGTCTTGATCACAAATGGCGGTGGACCGGCGTCGTAGAGACCCTCCATCGGCTGCGGCAAACCGCGGGGTGCCTCGGCCAGGGTTAGCGCCCAATAATCCTCCTCCCCCTCCTCCTTCACTGGATATTCATGAGGATTCATCTGGATACACACACAAGAAGGGAAGGGAAAGAGAAAAATCACGTGAATGTATATGGCAATTGGCAATTGGCAAGATGAAGCTCTCTCTGTGATCGGACACGTAGAAAAGAAGGATCCCAAGCCCATGATTGCGAGAGGACGTCAAACGCGGTTTCAATTCGCAATTCACAACAAAAATATCTTTTTCTTGCGGGGCACACCACTTGTTGTTTCGCGCTTTAATTTCCTTTTTTCAAACCACCCCATCTTTGTATTTTTATTACCTCTCCCAACTCACAAATATAATGCAAGTCTTGTCTTCAATCTCTTGAATTGGGATGTTTTTAAACATTTTTACCACCCCGCCGTACGTTTTATTGGTCCATACTCAGGTACTACAATTATTTTGTGAGACCCCACTCAAAGAAATGTGGTAGATAACGTATATAGTTCCATTTTCATTCACTCAAATAAAGATGTTGCTCCTAATTTTATTTCATATAAATTACCACCAAAATAAATATCATAATATTCTCTTCACATTGTATGGTTGAGCTCTTTAATAACGACATTGAATTTAGCGTACTAAAAATCGACACCCAAATTCTTCCCCTACCAAGGCCAAAGTTTGTAGGGGAAGATAAGATCCTCAATGGCGTATTTACAGTGAAATCAGCCAATTGGCTTGGGATCCAGTTGAGGGGAGAGCCTTCTTCGTCAAAACATGACTTCTCGAGAAGTTGGTGGAACCTTCTTACGAAATGAAAAAAAGGAGGTTTTGTAGCCTTCCCATTTTTTCATCTAGGTTTCCCCAACCATGTGACCGATTAAAGAGTTTTTGATGCTATGTTGGATGATTTGGAATGTCAGAAATCTAGAGCTTCATACCGAGAATTTGAAGGTCTTTATGGGCAGAATAATCAAGGACATCTCAATGATTGAGATTATTGTTTGCGGTATATCAAGGATTTTAGAGTTGTGATCCAATTGACAAGCATGGAAGGTGCCTTTACAACATAATTACAAAATTAATGTAGATGCGACCACCAATGTTAACGAGAATCGAAGTGGGTTAGGGCTCATTACTATAAATTGGAAGGGCGAAGTTATGTTTGTTGTTTCAAAACTAATATTACCTGTTGTGGATGCAGAGTTAAAGTGGAAACTATGACTATTCAGGAAGGTGTGGAAAATGCTTTAATGTTGGGTTTTAAAAGAGTTGAGGTTGAATCTGATGTCTTACGGTTCATACATTTACTTGAAAAAAACGAGCCAATCATCTTTCAGAGGTGGAGAGATTCATTAAAAAACTCTAAGGTTAGCATGTAACTTCGAACACATTGATTTTAAATGGATTGGTCGGGATGCTAACAAGTTAACCCATAATCTGTGCGGTTTGTTGCTGTCCCGCTTGAAGAATATCAATGGATGGAAGAGTTACCAGATTTTTGTGAAATTTGTTATTTAGATGAATTAGTGAAGATTCTACCCAGAATTAGAGGTGATAATGGTTCGATTTTCTTCGGGTTTAGGTCAAATCGATAACCGAACCGAACCAAACCAATTTCCAACAAAAGACAAAATCATTGGTTCATTTTTTCTTGATTTTTAGGCCAACCCGATAACCGATTCGATCCAATTGATTTGACAAAAAGAGGAACCGAACCAATGTCCGATAAATAATAAATTCATTGGCTCGATTTTCTTCGATTCGGTTCCCTACGATTTAATTCTTTTTTACTATTTTACTTGCTATTTTACTTCCAAATCATATTTCAATGTTGTTTTTCTAAAAAAAGTCTCATAGTTTATATAATTAAATTAAACAAACATAATTAGTCATTGACCAATAAAAAATTTAACGAATATATAAACAGAAAAATGAAAGTAAATAAATCAATATTGGTTCAGTTCGGTTTTTATTGGTTTTTACAAATAGAAACTGATCCGATCCAAAAACTTTCGGTTTTTGCTAAATAAAAACCAATATGTCCAATATTATGTGAAAAATCCGAACAGATTCAATAAATCGGTTTGGTTCGGTTCGGTTTTGTCGGTTTTTGGTTTTCATTATCACTCCTACCTAGAATATTTAAATTCAGTGTAATTGCTATTTCATTTCTAACAAAAAGAAAAAAGAAAAAGAGAAAAAAAGAAAGGTTATTCTAATTATTTATTTATTTTGAGTAGTTGAAAATTGAGAGTTGTAGCCAAAAAGTCGTTTGAATGTGATTCTTGTGTAGATGAGTTAGAGTCAAAACTTTATTTGGATATAGTTTAAAATGAGTTGTTATTTTAAGTAGTTAAAAAACAAATGATTAAAAATGAGTTATTTTGATTGATTTTAAATGAATGAGTGGTTATAAATAATTGAGTAATTATAAATGAGTGATTAAAAATGATGATTTATTTTTAAATGTAAAAAACACGAGGTATAAACTCGTTTGAATGTAGGTTTTGGTAAAGAAAATAATAAATATTTCATCTAAATCCTCCTTAAATATGACTTTAAGATATTCCATAAATAGTTTTTACTTTTTATAACCGCTCAACTACTCTAAAATAATATAAAAATAAAATATTAATTTTTAAGTTCGAACTTGTGACCGTGAAATTGAAATGAAATAAAACAAAATAACTATTTACACCATCGACACTCGATACTTTTATAAATGGTTCTAAATGTATTTTAAAATGAATTCAACCATCATTATAGAAAGGTTTAAAACCTTTAATAGTTAGTTATAAAAGATATGTTAAATAAATTCAACATTTTACTTGAATGTTTTCAAACTTTAGATAGATTTTTATTTACAAAATTATTTATGGAAAGTTTCGAAAGTTCATTAATAAAGAATTTTGCAAATCATTGACTCAATTGGTTAAAAGGCATTGAGATGTGGGTCACAAGCTGACCCGGACACTTACATTTTGTATTGGAAAATTTTCACGTATAATAAAAATTGGCTAAAAAATTAGATGAAAAAAAAAAAAAAAAAAAAAAAAATTATGAAAACCTTGGTTAAAAGCAAAAATAAAAGAAGCAAGTTATGAAAACCTTGGTTAAAGGAAAACGGTCATTCATGTGTGACCGCCATAGATGGCGTGGAAGAAAATCGGCGGGCTTACAATAGTTCCAGTGCGTGTTCAGCTCTGCAATTTGGTTGGATTTTGAGTAAATATGTATTTCCAGAAGGTCGCAAGGACGGAATTGTACAGGATTGTTGTATGGTTTACGGTGTACGCGACAACGACATGCTTTGCGGAATCGTCGAGGTGCCTGATGGTGTACAAGGAAGGCGGCGCGCCGGCGGTATTTCAATCCCCGAAGTGCCCTCTCTGGAAGCTCCCCCCCGACTACAACACTTTTCGATCTCCCAGCTCCGCCCCTCACTGTCAAATTGCAATGCATCAGGGTCGGCGGAAGTATCAGGAGGATCGCACTCTTTGTTCTCTCGACATTCGAGTTCCGTTCCCTAGTATTGCTCTTATCAACATCTCTCATTTTTCATTTTTTGTATCTTCCTCTTTGCATATTTATTCAATGTTCCCAAATGCTAATCAGATCGCTACCAAATATAATCCTATTCCCAAATGATATTTTAATAATGTTTGTAGGTAAGACAGGTCTTACGGAGGTCCCTGTGGGGATCATAGCAGTTTTTGATGGCCACAATGGAGCTGAAGCTAGTGAGATGGCTTCAAATATTTTGTTGGAGTATTTTGTCGTCCATACTTATTTTCTTCTTGATGCCACTTATTCTGGGATTTTCAAGAGACCCATTCACACATTTTCAAACGACAAGGAACATGGTACCATCTTTAATTACCTTAGGTGGAATGGGGATATTGGTAACCTTCATCTGGAACTAGTAAGGTGCTTCTGCTCATAGCTTCAAGTGTTTTCCATTCATTATATTTCAGTAGCTATGGATTTAACACCATTTTTATGTTATTATTACTATCTATCGTGTGTGTTTGTCTGAATAAGAGACAAATCTTCCCCAATGGGTGGCGCCAGTGTTTTAAAAAGCGCAAGGTGCACTAAGGTGCAATGACCCTTTGAAGCATGAGACGCAAGACGCACAAAAAAGCGAGGGCTTTTTTACTTAAGGCACATTATATAAAAAAACACAAAAAACTTATATATATATATGTGTGTGTGTGCGTATTCCCAATAAAAACATTTTTCATGGACATAAATGAAGTTTTAACCAAGAATATTATATAAAACATATATAATATTCAACTAAAAGCTTATAGGGACCTAGAACACAAAAAATACAAAGGAAATAAAAAATCCTACAAGGTGCGTGCCTTATGGCGCCTGGGGCTTCACGTAAGGCTCCAAAAGGCGCCTCGCCTCGCCTGGGAAAAGCGAGGCACGCGCCTAAACGCGACTTTTAAAACAATGGGTGGTACAATGGTTGAAGACTTGTGCTTTGAAGGTGTGCTCCCCTCAAGGTCCCAGGTTCGAGACTCACTTGTGACATTGATTTGTAGACACATCCCGTGTCTCCATTCCTTCGACGTCTCCTGGTGCCTGGCCTAGGGACGGACGTGGTTATCTAGGGTTTAGTGGAGCGAAGTTTCGATTTCCCAGTTTAAAAAAAAAGAAGGGACAAGTCATTTTTTTCTAAACAAAAGTAAAAAAAAAAAAAAAAAGTTAATTGACAAAAAGTTTTAACCAAAGAGAACCAATTAGAACCCTTAATTTTTTTTTTTTGGATAAGAAACAATTTCATTATAAATATGAAATTACATGGACAGTATAGTCCCCAAAATTACAATAATGC
>JBBMEF010000021.1:2452858-2479817 GCA_037832685.1 Sicyos baderoa | reverse complement strand
CAAAACTTGAAAGAGTTTTAAAATATCCATTCAAATTCAAAATTTGAATTTAAATTGCATTCACATTTTTCCAACAAGTAATAATCTGACTGAGGAGCTATACATTAGCTATTATATTGTATAATTGAGTTGTGTGAGGGGCAGAGTAAGAAGAGTGTAAATATTGTTTGGTAATTATAATTTAGGTCTCATTTGATAATCATTTGTTTTTTTGCCTTTTTGTTTTTGAGAAGGATTTGGATACACTCCGAATAGCACCTTCACCATGATATCACATATGTAGCACATTTGATACCACACATCTCATCTCTCTTTTTCTACTTTATATTTATTATAAAAAGAAAAAAGAAGATGTGTGACTCTAAATGAAAGGTATCAGGATGGGGTGCTATCTGGGGTGCACCTAAATTGCCCTCTTTTAAGAAAGCATCTGAATGCTAACAAATTTTCAAAAACAAACAAGTAAAAAAAATATATGGTATAGTATAGACTTAAATTTCAAAATCAAAAACAAAAAAAATGTTAAAGTGTATAAAAAAAAGTAGCTTTAAAATCAGCAACAAAATACATCTGGAAATAGAGAAGCTAGGATTACAAAGAAGCTTGGCAAAAACAAAAGTCTATGTTATAAAACCCCATATCAACTTACAGACTTGTTGACATAAATAGTTTGCTTTATTCATTGCCCAAACATTAAACATAAACATAGAAATTAAAGGGAAAGCACAATTTTCAAAAACAAAAAAACTAAAATTCAAATAGTTATCAAATAAAACTTGACAACAGATTCATTTCTAGTTCTCTTGAACTAGTTTATAAGGCCTCAACATTCGGTTGAGGTCTCCGCTAAGATGAAGGGACATAATTTCGTTGGTCGACCCGATGAGCTCTCCGGCGACAAAGACAGCAGGGACGGCGGGTGTATGGCAACCTTGCAGCCTGACAAGAGCCTTCTCCATGTCCCTTCGGTCCGGGTCTGAGTCGAGCTCGTACACCATGGGGCTAACTCCAAGCTCCCTTAAAAGAACATTCACTGCATAACAAAGGCAGCATGAACTCTTGCTTATTATCAGCACTTCATTTTCAGCAGCTAAATTCTTCACTTTTTCCATCTCAATAAAAAATAATAACAGCTACCTAATAATATTTGAACCCTTTTTTTATAAAAAAATAAAATAAAAAATATTGATCCCCCTTCTTCAATATATGCTTAAAAAACAAAGGTAATTAACCTCATATATATTGAGAGAGCTGTGTTTGTTTGGTTTATATATGAAGAAAATGCTGCTATATACTCAATCTGAAAATGATTGTTCATTGAAAGGGGATGCTTTTTTTTTTTTTTTTTTTTTTATATCAGAATCAAAACTAAGAAAGTATCTTGCAAGTAGAAGTTTTGGAGTTGTCTATCTGTTTTTCTTTCTTTTTAATTCCTAGAAACATATTTTTTAAAATTATAATTATTCTATATTTCTTGTTTTTAGTCTTTGAGTATTGGGGATGGCTTACGTGCATTTAAACTATTTTTATATGATAAATCGTAATTAACTATCCTGGATAGAATTCAACCTAGCACATTTTAACTATTAAATCAACCTAGGATGATTCTTGATTCTTGTTTCTCGATCTCTCGATCTCTCGATCTCTCCACCCCTTGGGGACAGTTATTCTCTTTATTTATATATATATATATATATATATATATATAAATTAATATAGTTTTTTTTTTCTTTTTTTTTGAGTGAAATTAATATAGGTTTTGAGATCATATATATGGTGTATAATATATATGTATCCAACGGCAATTAACTCAAACCTTATTCAACTCAAAAAAATGATTTTATGATTTGATAATGATAAATCTTAGAGAGTTATTGAGAGAGATGTGTTTTAATTAAAACCACACTAAAACGTGAGAGGTCTTACATCGAAATGATTGAAATTATCTATACGGAGTTGTTTAAGTAGTCAAAGAGGTACTTGTAGTACTTAAAATTATGCTTATTTAAAATCATTTTTTTAATCGAAAGAGTTGGTGTTGATTATCTTGTTTGGTATTAAAACCATTTCAACTCTACAATTATAAATTCAAAATCTAGAAACTCTTATATTGTTTGAAATCAATCTCTATGTAAGTTTTGTTGGCCTCCCTCCCCCAAAAATTTATACTAAAAAAACATTTTAATTTTTAATTGATCAGTTAGGCTTATGTTAAGATTATCCAATTGATTGATACTATTAATTAAAGTAGTTAAAAACGTTTGAATATTATTTCCGAGGAACAAGGAGGAAGACATATAAAGAGAGAAAGCGAAGTAGTATCTTTTGAGAATGACATTTGGTTTTACTTTAGAAGAAATCTATATATATTGGGATTACAAAATTAAAATAAAAACCTAAGAAGATTCAATTTAGTCGAGGTGCGCTTGTGCACGCAAACTGGTCCAGATTCCTTGGCATCCAAATGTTGTAGGTTTAGGCGGTATGTCCCGTAACATTAGTCAAGGTGCATTTGTGCACGTAAGATGGCCCGAACAGTCACAGATATATATAAAAAAATAAAATAAGAAGATTCAATTTAAAAAGCATGGATTCTACAAAAACGTTCACCAATTTTATTCCAGATCGTGAAAATCGCCAGCTTTTTGAATCTTTGTGCTGGAAGGATTTCAAGGACCAGCCTTGATTCATACCTAGTCTCCATTAGACTAGCTTTTGAATAAATTCTCCTTAGGTATGTTCATTATCAATAAATAAATAAACATTTAAATTATATTTATAGTCTTTGGATCAAATAACTTCTTACAAATATATGGTTTTAAATAGGGTATTGAGTAAAAAACAATTTATGAATGTTCATTTAGAAAGCAAAAAAAAATCAAATATGCAAAAAAAAAAAAAAAAAAGGAAATTTGTTGTGTATACCAACTTTAGGATCCTCTATTAAAATTATAGCACATTTTTATCAAAATTTCGTTTATACCAAAATTTTGAGTGATTGAACTCAATCAGTTTATTAAGTGATTGAGCTCAACTGATTAAGTTCAATCAATAACTAGTGATTGTACTCAATCACACTCAATCACTCGACTACTTTCAATTTTTTGGTATATGTGTAATTATTTTCAATTGTGTGCTATACATATAATTTGTTAATCAATTTTTGTTATACATGAAAAATCCCAAAAAAAATAATTCAATTAAGTTAAATAAAAATGGCTTTTTAGGCTTCAAACAAGTGAAACTCAAGACTAAAAAAAGTGAAATTAATTATTTCAATTAAATTAAATAGATTGAAAATAATAAAATTAATTTTTTACAATGAAATATTTATAAAAAGTTGTTATAATTAAAATAGGAAACTAGAATATGTTATTTATAACAAATTTTCATTTGAATATATGATATCTGTGTCATGAATATATATTTTATACCAATTGAGTTATGTTTTCTTTTTTTAATAAAATTATTATTTTTTTAAAAAAAAACACATAAAAACAATATAATTTAAAATGCATAAGTATATATTTTGAAATATTTCAATAGTTAAAGATAGATGATTAATAATAATAAGTATTTTTTTCATGATCAATAACAAAACGAAAAAAAAATATCAATGTCAAAATTTTACAATAGAATTTGAGGAAATTTGTTCTACCATTCCTACTTTAATTATAAAAAATTTTAAAAACATAATTCATACATGGTAAAATATCTAAAGTTTGACTTAATTAAAATCTATTGGTGGCAAGTTTCATTTGATTGAAGTTGATTGCAAGTTTCACTTGATTAAATTTATCTATTTCACTTGACTATTAAATAAGTGATTTTTTGCTATATTTATATATACATTTCCCTTTTTGTTGCTTATGAAAAATCTTCAATCTTTTATAATATTACTCAATAATTCAATCAAGTAAAAATAAAATAAAATAAAGGAATCATCTATTAATTTATCAACGATAAAAAAAATATTTTTTTACTCAACAATTCCTTCCATATAATTTAAAACTGATTCCCAACTTCTTGGAGTATAATGCTTTTACGTGAATCAAAGTTTACATTTAACTAGTTTGAGTACACAAGTATAAATTATAAGGGTCGATATTATGATGATTTCATTATTTGCAAAAATTTAATTCAACATCATGATCACCTATAATTTGTATTTGACTTTTACTTAAGTTATGAATTTAACATAAATTTACTAATTTAAGCCTCGATTGATAATCATTTGGTTTTTTATTTTTTTGTTTTTGAAATTTAAGTCTATTCTCACTCAAAATTACTACGATGTCTTCCATCCTTCCTACAATTTATCTATCTTTCCTTAAGAAAGTAGGAGGATATTAACCAACTTTTAAAAATAAAAACAACTTTTTGTTTTTAAAAATTGGTTAGTATTCTCCTACTTACTTAAGGAAAGATGAATATATTGTAGGAAGAATGAAAGATATTATAGTAAATTTGAGTGATAATAGATTTAAATTTTAAAAATTGAAAACAAAAAATCAAATAATTATCAAACGAGACATTAAAAATGAAAATAGTATATGAATGAACACAATTTATGAACAACCGATACTTGCGTATATGTTATTCCCCTACAAAAGAAGGCCTTGGCTACGAGAATATATCTACTTTATTTTGAACCAAGTTAATAAAAAAAGAAATTATATATATATATATATATATATATATAAAGTTAGTGGCGAAGAATATGTGTATATCCTTAGAACAATATGTGAGCACGAAGGGTGGGTCGGTGCTAGTAAAGAACAAGTGACGTCAGCTGATTGTGGTGAGAAAATATTCTTTAAAAAAAAAGAAAAAAAAAACTAATATATTCAACTACAACCCAACCACATTTGAGCCAACATGCTCCTCACATGTGGGGAAGATTCCCCACCTCAAAAAAATTGAACCAAGTCTTGAGCTCAGTGTACGTAGGGTCTATATATAGCTAGACCTAGAGTCGAAAAATAAAAAATAAAATGGTTATCAAACATGATCTAAATAAATCTGAGTTTTAATTCTAAATGAATTCATTTTAAACTTAACTTTGGTTTGATTTAATTTTAATGTCTTAGATATCTTGAATGAGCTCATTTTGAACCAAACAATAAAAAAATTTGATGGTTGGTAACTTCAATGTGGGTGGGGGTTGTGTAAGTTTTCATATAAAAACAATATGAGATTTTTAGAAGGATGATTTATGAATAAAATGAATAAATTGTGTGACTAATTTTTAGAAGATGAACCATCATAATATTTATTCATGATCTAAAAATGTAAAAAAGTTCTTTAGATAATCTAAAATATAAAAAAGTTGATAAATGTCTTTTTGAGTTTACATTTTAATCATTGTTTTTAAAAATAAAATCTATGTGAGCATAGCACATCATCGTATTTTGAAATTAGATAATCATTATTCTAATCAATATTGAGTTATTTCGTTAGTCAATAACTAAAATCGAACATTATTGAAATGTCATAAATAAAAGTGTTTGATTTTAAAACAAAGATACCAAAATAAAATTTCAATTAAAAGATAGAAATTAAAAAAGGGTTTTCTTTATATAAATAAATTAAAGGTTTTTTTCAACTATATATTGTAAGATCATGTCGAGTTTAAATCATTGATGGATTAATAGTAAATCAATCATGTGTCCATTATCAGAATCTCTATTATAATAACATAGATCACAAACACATGTTATTATAATACTCATTCTTTAATAATTAAATGGTTCCTTTAAAAAAAAAGAACACATTTTAAAGTTAATATGAGGGGGTGTTTGGGATTTGGTGTTGATGAGAGGAGATGAAGGATAAAGAGTCGAGAACTCTATGTTTATTTTTAGTACATCAACCTCTTGTTAACTCCTTTCCAACCTTTTATCCAACATTACATCAAATCTTTTATACAATATATTGAATGTCATATCAAACATTTTCAAACTTTAAACCATTATAATATACAATCAAATTTTTTTGATCTAATCTTATCAAATGTCACATCACATCAAACATTACCATTCCAAACCTGTGTTTGGTTGGTTGTATTGTTGTGGGAGTTTGAAATCAAATTCCAATCCAACCCATTCTAATACGGCAAATCAAACGGAACCTTAATCTTGAAATCACTCCAATTCCTTTTCCTCTTTCACTTTCTCTCCTCTCGTCTCATCTTTTCAACTCCAAAATCAAGACTTCTTACCTTCCATTATTGTTAATTTAAAAAGAATCCAACTTCCCCAACACACATTTCCTTTCCAAATATAAATTTCCACCCCATTTACACAATGATTAAAACAGGTTTCTCTTTAAAATGTATTATAGATATAAAGTAATAGAAGTTAGAGTATTCGAATCCATAACTTTATATTCATGGACGACACTAATACAGTTGAGTTATTATTTTCGTTGACAAAGTAATGTTAAGAGAGCAATTTAAATATTTGAAAGAAAACAATTTAAATCAGGTACCTTTTTACATCTGATCCCTACGACCACATTTTATTTATTATTTAATAAAAAAAAGGAAAAAATATAATGTCTACTTTTTTTAATTTAACTAATCGGGCAAGTTTCCTAAAAATAAAAACATAAAAACTTTTCTCCTTTCTTAAAAGGAAAAATATTGTAAACAAAATATTGCGGACGGAAGAAAGAAAAATCAATGCATTTATTTATTTTTATTTTGAAGATCTTGTTAAAAAAAACAAAAAAAAAAACAAAAAAACAATGCATCTAAAGCACGTACACCCGCCAAAATAAATAAACAAATATTTTTTTTTTCATGAGAAATAAGTATTAAAAAAAAATCGAAAAATCGAAAAAATTGTTTGAGAAATGCGAAGCTGGCGATTTACAATTACGGAGCTACATCTTGATCGAATCAGGTCTCTGATTTCCCTTTACTGCAGCATTTGATTCATATTTTCTTTTTAATTACCAGTTTGATCGTTCCCCTAAGCTGCAATTGATCAAAATTCATTGCTTATATTTTTTTCTGTATCATTCTCAATTTGTTCGATTTCTGAGCTTTTGCCTCCGGGTTTTTGGGGTTTTTGTTTTCCTGTAAGATTTCATAGTTTTATGATATGTTAACTCAGATTGGATTGAATTTGTTGCATAGCGTTTTGATGCTTTGAGCAACTTTTTTTTTTTTTTTTTTTTTAATACTATTGGTGATGCCGGTTGAATTTACAGTCTACTCGATAACCATGCTTTGTTGTTAAGAGGGCGTTGGGTAATTAAAGATGACGAGTTCAGTTCATGGTGCCACCTACTTGGGAATTGGTTTCTTAGTTATATATTTCTTTGACACCCATATGTTGTAGGATCGCGGACAGTCACATATATATTAAAATAAAATACAGTCTACTTTATTCGATGTTATGAAAACGGAAACAATCAATCGAAAACTATAAAAACGTTAGAGAAAATACACACAGATTTACGTGGTTCACTAACGATGTGTTAGTTATAGTTATATCAACGGGCAGAGAAAAGAACGATTTTATTAATTTGAAGATAAGAATGTGAATTGTCGATCAAGTGGGGCTAGGGTTTTAAGAAAGTAATGTATATAGTGCACTCTCAGAAAACCCTATAACAAAATAGGTCCAAATACATAAAAGCTCATATGCGTAAGCATAAACCCAATTTTCTATTTCGTCTAGGTTTTGGGGATGTTGCTTCGAGTCCCCCACCATGGGCCTCACCCCACCTCCGACTAAATAATAGTGGGACATCGAACAGTTCAAGGCATATCTCAAATGGAATTGAGTGATTTCTTGAATGCTATATTATTGGAGAAGTGATACATATGTACCGAGTAAATTCTACCGTTGTGTTAACTCAAGTTAATCAAGAGGTTTCCTTGGTTTTTGTTGATTTGATAAATTTTCTTTCTATATGTGGCCATTTCAATTGATATCATTTCTGACAGGTACTGGTTTTTTTGGCTTGGAGGCTTGCAACTAATAAATTGATTTAGAAGCTGAGTGTATATAGCTAGGCACTTTGTTGTGTTGTGTTCCATGCACCGACGATGATGCTGCGTATTAGCGGCAAAGAACAATGCAGCTTCCGTCGTGATGGTTTTCGTGGAGTTCGATCTTAGTAAAGTTGCTGGAACTAACGTCAATGGGTGTCAGCTATGTAGCAGTTTCTGCAGCATTTACAGTGCTAAGTTTGATTGGTCTCCAGATATGGACAGTGTTATCGATAGATAACCTAAGATCAGAAAACGTAATTGGCGAAAATCCTTTTCAGACAGAGAATATTGGACGTGTTGTTGATTTTCTCTTAAGTTCCTACGTTGCTGTTGGACTGCTGGCTAATTTCTCACTTAATGTGTTTGTTCTACTCATACTATTTCTCAAGGTAAGTTTTATTTATTTTTTATTGTAAAGAAAGCATGCAGCTACAAACTCTTAATTTTTACGCAGCAATACTGCATAATATCTTTTTTTTTTTATATACGTGACTGTCCGTGCCAGTTTTCGCGCACCTCGACTAATGTCACGGGACATGCCGCCTGACCCTACAACATTTGGATGCCAATGAAACTCGTAGGAAATTAATTCCTAGGTAGGCGGCCACCATGGATTGAACCCATCACTTTATGCATCCCAAGATCCTCTTTGACCAATTGATCCCACTCCATGATGGTTAATACTACATAATATTTTTCCTAAACTAGACTTCCTAAACCAGACTATCGATTTTATGTAGTTTATTTTCCAAGCCCTTTTATGTATGCCTTATTTAGGATTCTTTTATGAGAAATACTTCCCGGGGACCATGCTCAGTATATATGTGGCATGGTGCCACAAATTTTTTTCTTTTCTCCTTTTAATATTAGTCAAATAAAAAATTTGTGGCATCAAATGGTGCCACATATATATTAAGCATGGCCCTTCTTAGTTACAAGAAAGGAAGTATTTCTCTTCTTTTATTTATTCTTTGCCTTTTATTTTTTTTATTCTTCTATATTCACTCCCTCGTGGAGTTGCCGAGTCGGTATCTTTTGAGCATTAGTCCTGACTCCTTTCTTTTTCAATGAAAGTTTCTTCTGGATAAATAAATTGAACTGAAAAAAGAGCTGACTTCGAATATTTAGAGAACTTAACTTTGTAGAAGTGTATTGCAAATCTGACTTTATGGGTCTGGAGAGGGAGGAAGGGAGGGAGACAGAGATTAGATATATTGAGAATGAGAAGATGCTTAAAAAGAGAGAGAAAGTATGTTGGGGAGTGAGAAGAAATAATTTTTCAGAAAATTAGTT
The DNA here is from genome assembly GCA_037832685.1 of Sicyos baderoa. Classification (NCBI taxonomy): domain Eukaryota; kingdom Viridiplantae; phylum Streptophyta; class Magnoliopsida; order Cucurbitales; family Cucurbitaceae; genus Sicyos; species Sicyos baderoa. The sequence continues at coordinate 2,470,519 of JBBMEF010000021.1, read as the reverse complement.
GAGTGGGATTGTAGTGTTTTTTGTTTTAAAAATCGTGTAAAAAAGCAGATTAGGTACTTTCCCTGTTCAATTGATTTTTTTGGCATACTGATTTATTTTCTATATCACACATTTTTCGATAACTTCATTTATCTTATGTAAGATGGTGACTATTTCATAGAATATTTTTTTGTTTCTTGCTTGTATTTTCCCCCCAAGATGTTTGTTTTGATGCTTATAGATTTGTTTGTCAGCAGACCATATTTTTTGTTGAGCTGTATTCATCTGAGAGTCGGAAGTTGGTGGAGCGTCTTGTTAATTATGTCATTTACAAGGTTAGTCTTTTCCAACCTGATATCCTTTAAAATCTTCTGTGTTATTTTGCATAGCATTTTGGGTCCTTAATGTGGGAACACATTATTCTTGGTTTTAGTTGATGTGTCCAGCTCATGATCTAACTTCCAATTGGCTTTAACCTAACCTATTGCTATTTTGCACATTTACGGGTGTTTGAAGTCAATTAGTTGCTGCACGTTAGTATATGAGTTGATTTGTTTATAAAAAAAGTTAATGTTGAAATCCATTATAAGATCATAATGTATTTGGTTGTAATATCTTTTTTCTTTTGATGTTTGAAATTTATAAAAGAGGGGAAAATCTCTTAGTTGGCCCGAACACTCACATACATAAAAAAAAAATTATGGAAGAGGGAAAACTCTCGTTGCGTACAAAAAACTTCTCCAAATTGTTGAAAGAGAAGCCTAATTACAAGAACTTAAACATGGAGACAATTTACCTCAAGATAAAGCAACAAATACAACATGATCTTAGTCTTCCAGCTACGGTCCTTTTCAGCAAAGATTCCTCGATTTATTTCATTCCAAACAGCCCAATTTCACAATGTTCAACTACAGCAATGTGATAGAACCCCAGCTACAGAGTCTATCTAAGTGGGAACTTTTGACCTGCAAACAAACTATAAGACGCACAAATGGACACTAAAGACAATGCTATTACTTAAAAGTTCCAGATTACAAGGTTCTACCACCATTCGAGATGGTGGAGTCTCTCCCAAGGTTCTCACTGTGAACCTTACCCAAAATTCACTTCTTTTCTGGATGCCTCCAGTTTCCCTCCAAAAGACTTATATAACAAAAATACATAGATAATAATTAAGTACCCCAGACTCCAAACAAATAGAATTATAGTACTGCTCCTGTGTTTGCATTCTCCTTTCTGCCCCTGCGCGTGTACACCTGCCAATTGGGCGGGGGCTTATCACAATGTCTTTTCTCTTCTGAAAGTATGACCCAGCAGGCAGCAGTCAGCAGAATATAACTTCAAAAACTTATTTGTTTCAAAAGGAGGAAAACCCACAGTCTAATTGAAGGAGGATAACATTCTCCTGAAATTTTGAAGAAAAAACCATTATGGAGTGGCTCAATTGGTCAAAGAGGGCTTCCTCCTCTTGCAAAGACTTTTTGGCGCTTCTATTCGTGATATCTATTTCAATTGGGAAAGTCTAGCTCAGCCTTAGTCTTTTATCTCACTTTCTATTGTTGCTTTCTCGCTTTCTTGGTTTGCTGGTGTTTTTGCTTTCTTTCTTTTTACTTGTATTTTGTTTTGTTGAGTTGTGTTAAACCACCAATCATTCCAAAAGCCTAAGCTAATGGATTTGAGTAAATTTAATTATATCAACCAACACTCCCCCTCACTTGTGGGCTTTGAAATTTGAGAAATGCCCTACAAGTAGAATTTAATTTTAATTGAGGAGGAAACGACTTGGCAGGGATTCGAACTCATGACAGGGATTCGAACTCATGACCTCCTGCTCTGATACCATGTTGAGTTGTGTTAAACCACCAATCAATCCAAAAGCCTAAGCTAATGGATTGGAGTAAATTTAATTATATCAACCAACACCTCTGTACTCTTATTCATCTCTTCAATGAATAAATTTGTTACTTTTTTCAAAAAAATTGGTCAAAGAGGGCATTGGGGTGCATAAGGTGATGGGTTCAATTCACGGTGGCCACCTACCTAGGAATTAATTTCCTACATGCTACAAGTTTTTTTGGCATCCAAATGTTGCAGTCAGGCGGTATGTCCCGTGATATTAGTCGAGGTGCGCGAAAGCTGGCCCGGTCAGTCATGGATATCAAAAAAAAAAAAATCCAGGAAAAGGCACAAGTGTGGAAAATGTGGCTTCGGGATTCGACATTTACTTAAAGTGGAGAAGAAACCAAATAAGGGAAATGCCACTGTAGAAAATTGCAAGTGTGGCGGCCTTAGATTTCAGCTGCCAAATAAGAAATTTGATTTTCTTTAGATTATGTTTCTTCCGCATAGCTTTTGCAAGACGAGTTCATGTAAACCTTTCTCTTTAGAAATATGAAGATGCAAGAGGTGATTTTATGTAGAATGCACCAATATTTTTAGCATCCACACCTAATTGTCTTCTTAAGTCGAATGATGCTAGAGTGAAAGGATGTTTAATTCCGCATGTTAGTATACAAACAAAGTTGTTCCACATTGATTAGATAAGGAGAAGATCATGGGTACATAAGTTATGACAATCATCTTCATTGGTATGAGACCTCTAGGGTGAAACCAAAAATGAGGGTTATGCTCAAAGCGGACAATATCTTATCAACGTGGAGATCGGTGCAAGGTTGTCGTCCTAATCAATTGGTATTATAGCCATGTCCTTAACTTAGCCATGTCATAGAATTTCCTGGTGTAGGACAAAATAGTTGGTAGCCTGGAAGAGATAGTCATGATAGAAATCCGTGATAAAGAGCTTTATCAGACTGATGGTGTACTCTCAGGATAAGAGAAGTTTGGTTTGGATATGAGGTAGACGGATTGACTAGTGGTGTACTTTCAAAAGAGAGGAGTTAGTCAGATATTTAATTCGAAAATTTGTTATATCAGACTGGCAGTGTACTCTCAGGAGAAGAAGAGTTGGTTTGAATCTTAGCTAGACGGATTGACTATTTTAGAGGGAGGCTCGGTCTGGTCTAAGAGGGTCTTGTGGTGCATAAGGTGATGGACTCAATCCTTGGTGGCCACCTACCTAGGAATTAATTTCCTACGAGTTTTCTTGGCATCCAAATGTTGTAGGGTCAGACGGTATGTCCCGTGACATTAGTTAGAGTGCGCGAAAGCTGACCCGGACAGTCACATATATCAAAAAAAAAAAAAAAAAGAAGAGGGAGGCTCAGTCTTTGTTCGAGGGGAGGATTGTTAAGATACAAACAAAGTTGCCCCACATTGGTTTGGCAAGGAAAAGATAACGAGTATATAAGTGATACTGACGACAACCACCTTCATTAGTATGATGCCTTTTGGGTGAAACAAAAAACAAAGTCATGAGGATTATGCCTAAAGTGGACAATATTTATGTCAATATGGAGATCGCCACATCTGTCATTGCTGCATATTCCAGAGCTCCCTTATCTTTAAGACCCAAAAACTAAGGTTTGTGTTCCGAATATCTGTCATTGTTGCTTCTTTGTGGTGAGACAAAGGATAAATGTGAGGGAACCGAGAGGCCAAGCAACCATTGTCAATTACACACACATGTCTGTAAATTTTAAATATATAGGGAAATGTTTACGATTATGTAATTGTTTTTTTGTTAATGATTGATTATGCGACAGGGAACATTTCTGCCTCTGGTTGTTCCTCCAACAAAATATCATGCTGCATTGTGGTCTATCTGGTTGGCTGTCTTATGTTCATTGAAGGTAAAATACTAATACTTTTGCTCTGGATTTTGATTTGCTAGTTTCTTGTGTATACTTGGCTTATTGCATCAACATTTTTTACAGATGTTTCAAGCATTGGCTAGAGATCGCCTCGAACGTCTGAATGCATCACCTTCTGCCACATCATGGACATATTTCCGTGTATATTCTGTATTATTGCTTGTCCTCTTTGTTGACCTTTCTGGGTAATGATTAACGTGTTTTTTTTCCTTAGATTAAAGGTATACAATTTTGAGGGACATGGAATTTAACCTTCATTTATGAAATAAATGTGTTTTTAGTGTTTGTATACATTTTATTATTCTTCATTTGTTATAATTGTATTTTACCTCACCAAAATTTTCAATGAAAAGGAAGAAAAATGTATACAAAATTACAAACCCCTCAAATGAGGATAAAGTAAAAAGCATGTTGCCCAAACGAAAAACAAAAAGAAAAGGACTACAAGAACCTGAGTAGAAACCAAACAAATCAAACAAAATAAAAGAACCAAAGAACACCCAACTAACAACAAGAACTGAAAAACTAGAAGAATAAAACTCTTAGAGAGATTTCGAACAATTCTTTTGCTTGATAGATAACCGGTAGATCTTAGCCTTAGCTATTAGCCTCTTAGTGGTTTCTTTAACACAAACTGATAGTTATTTTCTTAAAAAATTGTTTAAATTGATATAGAGGGAGGGAGATTATTGTATTGGACATGGAGGCATTGAGTCAAGTTATTAGGAGGGAGGGAGGGAGAGAGTGTTATTCCAATTGGAGTCCTTTTTTATTGGTAGTCAAGGATCCCTATGTGGGCTTGTTTTTTTGTAAAACCTTGGCATTTTTTTTTGTTTTTCTCTCTTAAAACTTGGTTTCATACCAAAAACAGTTTTAGAAGTGAACATTCTCTTTTATTGGTAGTCAAGATGCGCTTGAAGCTTTTATTATTGAGTTACCGAGGATATGCCCGTCTTTTCCTGGTTTCTGCAGGATACGATTCTGTCTGATGATATACCGAACACTGGGTTTATCTCTGTTTCTCTTGTTGTTGTTTGAGCCTTTAAGCATTGCTTTTGAGACATTACAGGTAAACTCCTTTGAATTTTTCAGGATGATGTTGGTAGTTTCTATTCTATTTGTGATCTTATTGGCCTTTCATTTGATCTGCTGCTCATAATTGTTTTCACATTTAATCCTTTGGTGTGTGGAAACTCTTGCAGGCAATTTTGGTACATGGCTTTCAGTTGCTTGAAATATGGCTCCATCATTCAGCTGGAAACTGCTCAAATTGCCAGATGTCCAAGTTTTTTAATACGAAAATAGCTGGTATTATCTTTTTTAACATGTTGCCTTTTTTTTTTTTTTTGAGTACAAGTTAAGGGAAGGGGGTTTACAAATACCGATTCCAGGGATCGAACCCGTGACCGTGGAGTGAAAATAAATTAACACCAAACCAGATAACCAATCGCGCCACCGACCCATTTGGTTAACACGTTTGCCTATTTAATATTCCCTTCTGAGCCTTAGAAAATAGTAGTATAAAAATTGGGCTAGAGATTAATCTAAGATTAAGTTGACCATGGGTGCTCTAACCAAAATTTTTATGCCAACATAAAATCAAATATAATTTTTTAACGAGAGTTTTTTTTTCATTGAAAGGATGAATAGAGACTATTACTCTAGAGATTCAAACTCCATTAGGAGTGATGAGTCACAGAGTAACAAAAAGAGACAACATGCCCCAGAAAAGAAAAGAGAGAAAAAAGCTGATAAATTTGTTGCTTGTTTAATAAAAGGAAAAAAAAAAAAAAAAAACTTGAACCAACCCTGAAAACCTTGAAAACCAAAAAAGGAAACCGATTGGAGGAAGAATAGACATTTTTTGAGTTTTTCTATCTTTCCCTTTGAAGTTAAAAAGTTCTCTTGTATTTTTATCCTTTTGAAGAAGCCGAGGAGACATTTTTTGGAAATCAAATGAATCCTTGGAGAGTTTTTCCTTTCCAACAGTGTCTCTGTAGACTTCCATTATATTTTCTTATTCTCTCACTCACGGTGAGAGTTTCTATTCTATTTGTGATCTTCAAGACATTTTTTTCTTATTTCTTCCATTGTGGAGTTTATATCTTTGGAGAGTCTTTTCATTTTTTATCCTTGAATGTCCGAGCGAGCTTATACACATCTCAATTATTTTCACAGGACTTACCGCCTGACTCTACAACATTTGGATGTCACGAAAAATCATAGGAAATTAATTACTAGGTAGACCACCATGAATTGAACTCATCACCTCTTAAATCTCCAAAGTGTTCTTTAACCGCTAGGTCACTCATAATTGTTTAGTCTCTTTTCATTTTCTTAATGAAAAGTTGTTTTGTCATGTTTTTAAAAAATTAAAAAGTTTATGAGTAATGAACTAATTGGTATTTTGGCAGGTTCGTTGTGGGAATGGAAAGGCAGTCTTATCCGAAATCTGGGATTCTTCCTTGACATGGCAACATTACTAATGGCACTTTGTCATTATGTGCATATATGGCGACTTCATGGAATGACATTTAATCTCGTGGATGCAGTCCTTTTCTTGAACACTAGGGTAAATATTGTATATGACCATTTGTACATTGATATAGTAATTTTTGGTTTCAAATTGTTTCATAACCTTTTTTTCTCATCCGAGCAGGCTTTATTAAGTGCTATTGTAAAGCGTATTAGAAGTTTCATGAAATTGATGAAAGCTTTAGGTGCTCTACATGCAGCTCTTCCCGATGCGACACCTGAAGAGCTGCAAGCATACGAAGACGAATGTGCTATCTGCAGGGTATGTAATGTTATGTTTAATCACCTTATGTCTCTTAGGTTTTAATTGGTCAAAGTATGATAGAGTAGGGCCATGACAGGAACCGATGGCCAAGGCTAAGAAGTTAAACTGCAACCACCTTTTTCATCTTGCTTGCCTGAGATCTTGGTATGATTATGCTACCATTTTGCTTATGCTACTAGTTTTATGTTTTCAAGTATATGAAACAATGCGGCTTAATTACAATGCAAATATCATGCCAGGTTGGATCAAGGTCTAAATGAGTATTATTCATGTCCTACTTGTCGAAAGCCGCTTTTTGTAGGCCGACAAGAAATTGATGTAAATCCTAGTGCAGGAGAAACTCTTAACGACGAGCAGCTTGCTTATCAGTTAAGTGCAGGACTTAATCGACAGAATGCTGCTATACCCACCACCCTCCCTGCTGATATTTTCCCCAATCAGACACAAAATTCTGTTGAAGGCGGTCCTTGGAGGTCTGTCCCAAACCTTCAAATTTTGTTTTTCATTTCCACGCATGAGTGATTGAGTTTCTTTTGAATTCTTTTACTATTTTCACAAAAACTTTTTGGAGCGCTGTATTGTCAGTTTAATTTTATGGATAATAGTTGTGTGACGTGTTCTAAGCTACTGAATGGTTTATATTATAGCCACTTAAAAACTTGATGGATGTACGAGTTGAGAGAAGCTACCACATTGATTGTTGTACTTTTTCATCCATCAATTATTGTGGAGAAAGCACCTTGAATAAGTTTTTATTCTTTGGAAAAAATATGAGGAGACATTTTTTTTACATCCGTGAGTGTCGGGAGCCAACTTATGCGTACCTCAACTATTCTCATGACACAAACCGTCTGATTCTACGATGTCAAGAAAACTTATAGGAAATTAATTTCTCAGGACGTTGCGACTATGGATTGAAATGATAGCATTTTAATTATCAAGACCTTCTTTGACTGCCAGACGAACTCATGATGGTTAAAATATGAGGATGATAACACGTAAAAGTTAAGGTTTAAAATGGAACATGCAACCTTTTAATTTCAGGGGACTAATCACTTTTTTTAAATCAACATGCTTCTAATTTAATGGCATAATTTTCAATAAAAAAATCATTCAATTTGAGTGTTTACGTTTTATCTTTAATCTTTTTTTTTTTCTCTCTTAATTTCTTAATTTATAGAAGCACAAGTCTTGATCCGAGTTGGTTGCATGACTGGGCTAGCCAGAGCGTGGATGGGGCTGGGCCATCAAATGCTGGTAGATCTGTTGGATTGGGTAGAGTTCAGATGATGATGAGACATCTTGCATCTGTTGGCGAAACTTATGCCCACACATCCATTGAAGATTCTGGTTGGGGCCTTTGGCCTCATAATCCATCACAGGTTGTCGCCGGCGGTTCACAAGTTCCTCGGAGTGTTGTTGGAAGACATCCTGGTAGTTTGAGTATGAATGTGCCTCGTGCTTCAAACGACAATTTAGCCAATATACTTGCATTGGCAGAGACGGTACGAGAAGTTCTGCCTCATGTCCCAGATGAGTTAATTTTTCAGGTAATTTCGAATTCACCTTTCCTCATATTCTTCTGCCTTATGGTTTTAGATTGTGATATTACTTGTAATTTATCACACTTGTTAAGTATAATAGACATGTTGACTGGCACTATGAATAGAAGTTGAACAATTATTGACCTTAAACTGAAGTCATGGACGCAAACAGATTACAAGGGAAAACATTTAATTTTGGGTGATATTACAAATATATTCCCTTAAACTAAGAAATGATTCTTCACATTTAAGAAATTGAAAGACTAATGTTCAAATTTACAAACGACTCTGTAGTGTTTTAAAAGCTCAATAAAGCCCACAAAGGCCCGAGTCCACAAAGGCCCAAGGCGTGACCTTGGGGCTTCGCCTTAGTAAGGTGCAGCACACACAATAAGGCGCGCGCCTTTTTTGTCTGAATCGCAAGGCGAGGGCTTTTTTTTTTCTTCTTCTTTTTTTCCCCTTTTTTCAACATATTTGTTCGTCGGAGAGAAGACATCTTTAGCCAGAGAATAAGATTGGAGAAAAGGACTTTGGAGACAAATGAAGGGAGGGAAGTAAAATGAAAAAGAAAACCAAAAGGACATTTCAAATTTTTTGAATGGGGTAGAGGAAGAGTTAGTTGATTTTCATTTAAGAGTTATTTAAGGTTTAATTATTTATTTTTCTACTTTAAATTTTACTATTTATGTTCATATTTATATGTTTTATAGTAAATATATATTTTTATTTATGGTGCGCCTCGAAAATAAAGTCCGCGCCTTTTTTTTTTTTTTTTTTGCGCCTGGCGCCTCATGCTCCAGAGCGCCTTTGCGCCTTTGTGCGCCTTGCGTCTTTTAAAACACTTTTGGGAGTGAATAAAAAATGAAGATAAAAAATTACAAAGGACAAATAAAATTGTGTCAATTAAAGTCAAATGTCATATAGTGAAAGACCCTCAAAACCAGCGTCCCATGATAATTGTTTGTACGCTGAACTTTCAACTACAGAGGGACTATAGTCCTTCCTCTTTCCCCTTATGTCCTTTTTCTTACCTCCTTAGCCCACTAAAACAAACAAAGAACTGCCTTTTTTTAGATGAGACCAATTTGATCCCTAATAAATGAAACAAAAAGGTTCTTAACAAAGCTCTATTAGCAAAATTGCTTTGCCAGTTTCCTCTTGAGTCAAAGAAGTCCCGGGTCTTAGAGGTGATGAGTTAAATTTGTGGTGGTCACCTATTTAGGCGGTATGTCCTATAAGAATAGTCGAAGTGCACATAAGCTGGCTTGGAGATAAACGGATAAAAAATAAGAGTAATATTCACATATGATGCAGCATTAGCTTTCTTTCTTCTCTTTTTCTTTAAGAGGAATACTTGCCTCCTTGTGAATAAGGAGGTGGACCCTCTTTAAGGCATATGTGACACATTTTGGTGCCACACATTTTTTTTCTTCTCTTTCTTTTAAAATATTGTTGAAACAATTTTTTGTGGCACCAAGAGGTGCCACATGTGCATTAAGGAGAGTCTACCTCCTTATTCATGAGGAGGCAAGTATTTCTCTTTTCTTTTTTAAATACAATAGGGTATTATGGGACGCGGTCGTTAATACAACAAGATATCAGTTGAGCTATGCTCAAATATTCTGTTTTCTTCTCAACTTATTCATACCGTATTATAAACAATATGCTGGGTTTACATATTAGAATGAACAATGTTTCACATTCATAGTAAGATTTTTTGCAATATGATTTTGCAGGATTTGCAGCGTACTAATTCTGTGACAGTGACTGTGAATAATCTTCTTCAAATGTGATAGCCAGCCATATGATGTTAAGAAGATGGGTAAAGATAATCAATCACTTGGGTTAAATTAACAGGCATACAATTTCTTCTCATCTTTCTTGTATCTCTGCATTTGATCATAATTTTTTTCTCCTATTAAATATTAAACATATGCATATACATACATATTATATATATATATATACATATATTATATATATATATAATGCCATTATAGTAGCAAATTGTATTCAGCTCAGTTTCAAGAAAAAAAGGTGTGAATGTAAAACTCTCATTTGTCTGCATTACTTAGCAAAAACCTCCATAATAAATGAAGGACTTGGCTATTGTACATAGAGATGTAGTTTAGTTGGTATTTTGCTTTTAACTGTATTGCATATGTTTATCAATCAATATCATGTAGGCGAAAAACATACCTTCTTATTTTGTTTCAGATTCAAACTTAATATATAAAATTTTAAGAGAATCAAGATTTTATAACTCAGGGCATAAATCTGGTTTCCAATAATTTTGGTATTGACCAATAAGGGTATAGGTTTATTCTATGATGATCATTTTCTCAAGTATTAGTTTCTTGCGAATTTTCTTAACATTCAAGTATTGTAAGGTTATGCAGTATGTTTCGTAAAAATAGTCGAGATACGTGTAAGTTAGTCTTCATATAATGGTGTTTAATTTAAAAAAAAACAAATGTAGCCTACTATCAAAACTAAGGTTCTATTTATATATTATTTATCAATTTATACTTCATAGCTTTTAAATATATTGTGTTTTTTTTAAAAACTTAAGTATATCGTGTCTAGTTATACAAGAAATCTCATTATAATTTAACAACTTTAAATTATTCACAACTCTTATTCATTAATGGAACTATTTCGATAATTAAATACAAATTCAGAGATAAAGACGTTAAAGTTGAACTTCAAATAACTATATTCCACATTTTCGTAAACATGCCATCTCCAAAAATAAAATAAAAAAAATCTTAAAATGTACATGGTTTTTTTTAACATATGATAATTAGATTTTTTTTTTTTTTTTTTTTTGATTACTGGGGAAAGAATTGAATTTCACCAAATAATGAAATCACTAGGCTACCGACACTTTCGGTAGATAATAGTAATGTTTAGATGTATTTGAACTTGATGTGTAAAATATCTTTAAAAAATAACCGTTATTGATACTAAGCATGAAGGCCTAACTGAAAAAAATGGCAACTGTCACGTAACCCTTCATGATCCATCACACTCTTTCAATATCCTAAGCAACGCCTAATATAACTGTATTTCTAATCCCTTTCCCTAAACTAAAAAAAAAAAAAAAAAAATGACAAAAGCCTATGCAATTCTGCAGAAAAAACTTGAAGAACTTGAACAACAAGTACAACTGATCTCCCACAACAACATTCATCCTTCTCTTTCCCAAGAAATCCACCAAAAGTTGCTTTTCATCGCCAACCTCCTCTCTGCCGAGATCGCCTCGTCCCCATCCAAGCCTCGACATTTGAAGCACATTGCCGATCGCCTCGCCCAACTTGAATCTGCCTTCCGCGATTGGGGAATTGAGAACTTACTCGACCATGTTGACGATTCGTCTGGTTGTTCTTGCACCGAGTCATGCCTGAACGACGACGGAGAGGTAGGGAGTAGTTGTGTGGATGATGAGGATGAGAATAGGGAGTTTTATGAGTGTTTGGAGGATGAAAAAGAAGAGAAGGAAGGAATGGTGATGGTTATGAAGGAAGAGAAAAGACCAATTGTGGGAGTTGGAAAATTGTGTGGAGCAATGACTTGTGGTTGTATCATTGGTATGGCTTTGATGGGTGTTGCTATTTCTTACATTGAGTTTTTTGGTTATCTTCAAGTTCAACAGAGGGGAGGTTTTGTTACTCCAACTTAGATTGTTTTTTACTTGCAGGCTTGAAAATCTATTATTATTACTTTATGATTGTGTTTGGATGTTAACTTGAGGGTTTTATTTGTTATTTTGTTCCGAAAGAGAGAATTTATGGTTATTTATGATACAATTTGTTGAAATTATTACTTTGTTGTTTTTTGGACATTTGTTGATAATTAATGTGGAAATTGGGCCTTTTCAATTATTGTTTTTACAACAATTTTTAGCACCTATGTTTAATTGAATATTATATCATCAATTTTATAGAATTTATTTCATTGCGGTCCTAGAGATATCCATAATGTTAAATTTTGGATTATACAATTGAGTATACTGCTCTTACTCGAGTTCAATCACTATAATTTAATATAAAAACATGAATACTAAGATTTTTACAAGAACATTTTTCATTTGGTAAAAAACAAATTTCATTGATTATAAAAAAACTAGTTCTCATTTCTCAACAAACAATATAAAAAAAAAGATGAAAATAATAATTATTATAATATTAATAATAATAATGAAAGACAAGAAAAGAGCACATATTAAGATAAGAATCAAATGAAAAATATCCCTCTAAAATCATCAAGATATAGTACATACAAATATTATTAGAATCACCAAGAAATCCTAACAATTCTACATAATTAAGAAATCTAAAGATCTCTACATCTCTCTCTCTCTCTCTTTCTCTATTCTTTTCATCCTTCCTCAATGTAGCTTAATAATAGTTTTAATTAGATGGGACAGACCATGAAGTAACATGATTCTAATACACATGGCTATACAAACGATGGTACAATTATAAGAAGCTTGTTCCTAGAGAGAGGTCATTTAAGTTTGAGAGAATCTGCGAACGAGTTGTCCCGATTTGTTGAGCAATATCGAGCTGCTCTTCCAACTGTAGCATTTCATAGCTGCCATCAAATGGTAAACATAGTTATGATGATGAATGTCATTTAACATGGAAACACATTCATCAACCTAAACTTAGTCCGGTCTAGAGAAAAACAAGAACATATCGAGTCATTTGGAAGAAAACTTACTGGCATAGTAATTCACAATCAACTATGCTGTCTGAGCCACGTCGATGAACCTTTCCATTTGAATGAAACTGGCGAAAAGACCTTGGGTTTAAACCACCGACATGTTGAACGGCATCAACAAGCTTCTTTTGCAATGACTGCAGCCTACGAAATGTAAGTTCATCAAGAGGTGCAATACAACCAATACTTCCATCAAGGGTGCCAAATAACAAAGCAAAGCGATTCGTCTTGTCGGAAACTGCACTACTTGCTCTGTCTGAACTGGTAGACATCATCTGTAGCCGTAGAAACTTTGTCACGTGAGCACCCACATGAAATTCAGCTCTTGATAGAAGCCTCTGCCCTTTCCAACTGTCGGTCGACTTTGGTGCATAATAAAATATCTGGTGTGGCATATATACAATATTCCATAAACAAGCAGTTTGACATATCTCATGGATGCCACCATGATAATATTTACTAAAACTAATAAGGTGCTTACCTGAATATTCTTTTGATCATCAGAAACAGTTAAACTAAGAGTACTTCCATCAATCAGGAATTCTGTTGCATAGCAATCTAGGGAACCAAAATCCTTAGCCAACAAGCTAATTTGAGCTCCCTGTTCTTTCCAACTCAGAAAGTAAATGCTCTTGTGTATATCAGCAAGAAGTATGAAGTTCTTCACCTGCGCGTTGCCCGCATACATACTGAGATATAGTTCCAATGAATATTATTCTTGCGTGATGGATTATTATTATTTTTATTTTTTTTGAAAGTGAACTTAAGAACAAGTACCCAAAATGCATTATCATTAATAATAAATTTGAACATATAAGAAACAAATTGCAGAGAGAAGGTAGAACGTACGATGTTCAAGCTCACAACATGTAACGGTGGAGCGTCATAGAATGCAATACCATTCAACTCAGCACCAGTCCACTTGTGTAAGATTATTTTAGGACCAGAAGCTATCAATAGATGACCTTGCAGAGATGCTAAAGCAGAAATAGCACCCTTCAATTCTTTCGAATAAACCTCTGAAACCTGAAAGAAGACAAGAACCAAAGATTGAAATTTGAAATTGCAGGCAGTGAAAGATAGTAGGGTCAAGCTAATGCCCCGTGAAAATAATCACGTTGTAGGGTGAAAATTTATTTATCTATTTTATTGACAATAAAATGTAGTAAGTCAAGCTATTGCCCCGTGAAAATAATCACGTTGTAAGGTCAAAATTTATTTATCTATTTTATTGACAACAAAATGTAGTAAGTCAAGCTATTGCCCCGTGAAAATAATCAAGTTGCATGTAAGGCCTGAACACTTGAGGATAGAAAAATAAATATTTAATTAACTTTAACCAGCTTAAAAGGAAAACAAAGAATAATAAAAAAGAATTGTAACGTGTATTTCTAGGCTAGCTTACATTCACTTCAACTATTCTTTCAATTTCTAGGTAGATCACCAATATGGATTGAACTTATTACCTCTAAGCAATTTAGTTATTGACAACTAGGTCCACTCACGGTGGTTAAGCATTTAGAAAAAAAATATCAAAAAATATATATTATATAATAATAATAAGATTAGTAATTCATGTAGTAAAACATATATAATGATAAGATTAGAGAAAGTTATGAAAATATAAAAAAACATACCACGGTCTGTGAATTATCTACATCTTTTCCAACAGAAAATAAAAGCACTCTCCCTCTTGCAGCAACATCCTCCCCTTGGACATATGCAGTTCCAACTGCTAGAAGTGTTTCATTCTCCTTTGTGGTTGTGTTCTACAAAAGAAATGCCACAATGTCAAACTTATTTGAAAAAAACTAAAAGACAGGTATAGAAAGAAAGTTATAGAAACCATCAAACCAATTCATTGATTTATAGTGAAGGTACTTAGCAAGGAAGATTCCAAAGCTCCCTACCCTAACTCACCCGAGTATAAGCTAGACAAAAATGTATCTCTCACCCGAGTCTATCGTCCCTAAATATCATAAAAGATTTCATATGCCAACCTCGGTAATGTAATGAAGTAAGATTCTTGGGCCATATGCTTTTCTTGAGGGTGATCTTGAGTCTTGACGAACAGCTTTTGAGTATGAAACGTGAGATAACTCTCCAAATGGTGATGATCATCCTTGGGTGGGTGATGACCGTGATGTCAAAGATTAAGGCCATAACCATTTTCTTTTTAGTTTTTGTTTTGAAATTTAAGCCTACAACAACTACCTAACCATATATATCTTCTTACTTGGATATCTACATCCTACCTATATTCTTAGAAACCAAACCAAAATTTAGAAACAAAAAAAAAAAATAGGTTCCAAAAACTTGTTTTTGTTTTTTACATTCAGTTGGCATTCATATACTTTTCTTAAGGAATGATGGATGCATATTAGGAAAGATAGAACATATTGTAAAAAGATTGTCCCATCTTGAAAAGACTTGAACATGTATGGTTATCAAACGGGGCCTAAGAGATCAATTATTTTGTTCTTGGATTTACTTTTACTACTTTCACAAAACTTCTCTTACCAAAATATGTCCCATCCCATCTTTTTTTGAAACAAAAAATTGTCCCATCTTGAGAAGACTTGAACATGTATTAAGAATATTGAGCGTTTTCTGTGATTCCTGGGGAAGTCTTTAATCATACCCCAAAATATGAGTCAACCTCTTTAAAAAAAAACATAGGAACCTGAAGTAGTTTGCCTGCATCCTAACCTTATCTATGAGTAGGAGAGAAGAGAGTCGGGAGACGGAGCTTTTTCTTAAGCTCTTCAAATTGTATTTTGTTTGTGGGTTTACTTGTTATTTAGAGAAAATACCAAGCTTTCATTAAGATAAAAATGAAAGAATATACAGGCAAACAAAAGAAAAGCCCACTAAAAAGAAAGGGATGGAGCCTACAAAAATGACTTCCAATCCAATAAGATATGACCTAATGAATAATAATAAACAGTAGCTAACCATATTTATGAAAATAATTATGCAACCTTTTTTTATCTTTTCCTTTGTTATTTGCAAGTATAATACTCTTTCTCATTTGTCTTCAACTACTAACAACTCATCACACTCCTTGTCAAAGAGAACTCCAACTGAAAGAGCTACTAAAACATTTGTAGTATAAGGGATCACCGATTCACCGGGAATAACTAGAACGGAAGGGAGAAAAGATAAGAGAACTGACCAACAGTGTAACAACGCGAATGGTAAGAGCATTTTCAGAACTGTGCATAGCAATTGTAGCCCTAGTTTGCCAAGGGCCACCAGATTTTTCTGGTTCCAAAATACGAATCTCAAACTCTTCCACAGAGTAAGTCTGCTGCAGCTCATCTGCACTCAAGTTATGATTCTCAACTTGACCAACATCTTGATCAACCATTGATGAAAGTACTTGATTCAATGGCTTATGGACCTGAAGAAGATATGCAACATCCCTGTTATGGCATGTGTTTGCACTCCGATAGGAAAGAATAATACAAAAGAAGTAAATTAACCTCCATAGCTTCGAAGTCATCAGTTGAGCAAGATAATTACGGAGGTAAAAGTCAACATTAATAATACTAAAAAAAAGAAAGATTAAATATTTCCTAAATGGTGATTATGTTATTCACTAATAGGAAAAATTCCCCCTTAAACAGAAAGTGAAAACAACTGGTCAACTATATTTGCACTCTTTCTTTGTGACGGAGATGATAAATTATATGAATGGACAGATTAAGCCCTTGTATCTTTAAGGTATTAACCACTACTTTTGAAATGGAACGTCATACTATCTAATATGGTAGGAAAGTCAATTAAACTCAAATGAATATTCAGTCCAATAAAATGAAATTGGAAGAGTAATTGACAGATTAATTCCTTGTACCCTTGAGGGTGCTTGAGGATCTCACATTAGAATAGTAAGGAGACCTCCTAACATTTATAAGATAGGTGGACTACTACTATCAAGTCTCGTCATCAATTGAAGTGTGAGCATAGGGAAGCAAAACCAGTTGAAAGAAAGAAATATAATACTCACAGGTGCTGAAATTATAACAGGGTACAAATTCTTCTCGTGGAAGTAGGTGACCTGGTGTGGAGTTCCTTTCAATGGAACCTGAGCAGAAGTTAAGTATGCTAAAGTTGACAGAAAAAAAAATGATCGAAATGAAAATAAAATTAGAAAAGGGAGGGGAAGGCATACCTTTTGTACCGGCCAGTAATTATCATAGCATGATGTAGATGGAAGTTGGCAAATCTTCAAAACACCCTAAAACATGAAAACGGTCAATGATATCAATCATACATTATATGGGGGCGTTGAGTTACACAAATTACTATAAGATTTTCTAACCTGTGACGTGACGTATATAAGTCCATGGTTACAGTTTACATTATGTAGAACTGTAAAGGCTACGATGGGTCCATCACATAGCTGCCAAAGACAAGGCGGTTCTCAGTAAGGAAATTGCATATGCCTTTTCATTTGTCATAAAGCAAATCCACAACAAAAGAGGAAAAGAAAAGGTTTTAATTTCTCTCAAGAAAATTAAGAATTAAAAGAATATACCACCTGCGTTCCTAATATTTAATTTTTGGGATTAAAAGAATTAGAAACCAAAATATTGTGGATTTATTCCGTGGTGCCTACCTACCTAAGAGAATTAATTTCCTACAATTTTTCTTGACATCCAAATATTGTAGGGTCAAGCAATATGACTAGTGAGAATAGTCAAGGTGCGCATAAATGACCCGGACACTCACAAATATTAAAAGAAAACAAAGAATACATAAGTGCTTGCAAAGTAATAAAATTATCTTAATCCTTATTCGGCTAATAACCAGCCTGAATGAAAAAAGTAATTATCAAAGT
>JBBMEF010000021.1:2430553-2446540 GCA_037832685.1 Sicyos baderoa | reverse complement strand
TCTCGCGTTCGGTTTTAAAGAGTATTTCTTAGTAAAGACTTAGGTTGAGACCCTAGTTCGGGTCGGGTCTTTACATTCCCTTTTAAACTCTTTTCTTTTCTTTTGATATATTTTTTTCAAACTATAACTAGATTTCTTCTTCTTTAATAATTGATTTAACAATATGAACTATTTTATGAAAGCATATAAGATTAAATTCTAAAATTTTAAATTGTTGACAAGAACAAAGCTCTAACAAAACCCTAAATAACCTAGTAATCATATGATTGTTTGAATTATCCTTCCCAATATTATTGTTTCAAAAAATTATAATTTTTAAAATTAATAGATATATATGTATATTTTTTTTTTCTTCAAATTATAACTTTTTTAAAAAAATTTAAATTTGAAATTTATAATTGACCTAATTTAAACTTTTAATATATTACAAGAGGTGCAATTGAGTATGGTCAATTCTAGAATGGCATTTAGAATCTTTCTTCTCCATTCCGAAGTTCTGCATCGCCGATAGAACCCATTTCCCCTCTCATCCAGCAGAGCTCAATAATCCATTTCAATGGAGGAAGCTAAAGCAATGGCGGCTCTCCACCAACAACAAATGCTTATTCATCAGCAGAAACAGCAGCAACAGCAACAACAGCAGCAAACTCAGCACCAACAATTTCTTCTTCTCCAGCAATTGCATAAGCAGCAACAGGCCCAGCAACAAGCCGCTGCGATCTCTCGTTTTCCGTCCAACATCGACGCCCATTTGCGCCCTCCCGGTCTCCTTCTTCGCCCTGGATCCATCAATCTCCAGCAAAACCCTAACCCTAATTCAACAGCGGCGTCTGTTCCTAATTTGCAGCCTAGCCCTAGCCCTAGCCAACCGTCGCCACAGCAATTGCTGATGCAGCAGCAGCGGGCCATGCGGCCTGGGAACCAGGCGGAACTTCAGATGGCTTATCAGGATGCTTGGCGTGTTTGTCATCCTGATATCAAACGCCCCTTTGCCTCCCTTGAAGATGCTTGTGAGAGGTTTGTTCTTTTCAAATGCGTCTTAATCTTGTATAATTATGTTTTGGAGGCTATTGCTTGCTGGGATTTTGTTGTTGTTTGGAAGTGTTAGGATCTGCGTCGTAAAGAGTGTAGACTCGATATGTAAGAAAAAGGTGGACTACTCTCTTGTCTCTTGTCACCGATTGTTTTTGAGATGGATGTCCACGTTATTTAATAGGAAAATTTTGACTGGCTAACCAACATAGAGTGACTCAATTGGTCAAAGAGGCCTTAGGGTATATAAGGTGATGGGTTCAATCCATGGTGGCCACTTACCTAGAATTAATTTCCTACGGATTTCCTTGGCATCCAAATGTTGTAGGGTCTATATCTCGTGATATTAGTCGAGGTGCGCGAAAACTGGCTCGAACAGTCACGGATATCAAAAAAAAAAAAAAATTGACTGGCTGATTGCTTGTATTTATCATTCTTTTAATTTCTGTTCAGATCATTAGTTGTCTGTTGCAGGGGGGCTTTTGTAAGTTAGTTTAGGAGCATTTAAGTTCGGATTCTAGCGTGAGTTTACTTAAAGAAGGAGCTTACTGGGTTGAGTTGACATCTTCTAGATTCGTGCAATTGTGAATTGTGTCATGCATAGTGCTTTGTAAGGGCAGGGCTGCTTAGGCAGCTGGGTGTTGGTTTCTTTGAGCTTCTTGAGGAATGATAAACATAGCACTAAGGGATGCCATGTTTTGTCATTTATATCACTTATCTTCTATGAGAAATCATTTATGGCTCATTTTTTGGGCTCCTCTGGGCATTCTCCTTCCTTTCGTTTAGCTTCAGCCGTATATTATCTGATAGAGAAATAACGAACATCACGGTTCTTTATTTTATCGGGTGTTGATTTGTTGTTTTTAGTTCTTTGAGTAGAGATCTTCGCTCTTGGCCCCCAATCCTTTCGATTTTTTTTCTTGTCCATCACTCTTTTGGGGATGGGCCATTTATTTCTTTGTTGTGAAAGGTGAAAGTTCCAAAGGTGGTCTTTTTCATTTGGCAGGTCATTATTGAAGGAGTTAATACCTTAGATCATCTTTGAAGTTCATTCTTCTCCATTTCAAGAAAATGGTAGGTTTTTATGGCAGACTAAGATTTGTGCTACTTTGTGGGGTTTATAAGGCGAGAGAAATAATGGGACTCTTAGAGAGCTTGAGAGGAATCCGGGTGTTTCTTGGTTCCTTGTCAAGTTCCATGTTTCTCCCTGGGTGTCGGTGACACATTTGTTTTGTAATTAATCCCTAGGGCTTCTTCTCTTGTTGCCCTCCTATCCAAGCGGATGCCATTCACCTACATTTAACTATCATACTGTGTATGGTTCCCATTCTTGAGATTTCTCTAAGATGAAACCAGGAGGCACAACCAAAAATTATGTCCTATGGAAGTTCACAACCTCTACAGTTACATTACAATGATAAGGTTAATATTGTTACTTTTGAAGGAGTTTATGTTTTCAAATGAGAACCCTTATCTGGGACATTAGGAGTTCGCAAGCCAAAGAATTCGTGTCGGACACAGATTTCCAAACATTTCTCTTCTTGAAGATGAATACATGTTCGATAGGTCATTTTAAGTGTCCTTATTTCTTTTAATAATAGAACACGGCTTAGACATGCCTCAAACACATATTGGGCACGACGATATTTAAACAATGGGTGTGGTCTTTGAGCACAAATATTAAAGGCCCAAACCCAAAATAATTAATGCTATAATTAACAAAATAATAAAAAGGAAAAGACTGAAGACAAAAGAAACCTAAAAAGCAATTGTCTCTCCCATTTATCATGAAAAAAAAACCAATCGCCTTTCCCTTTTCTTTGCGGAAAAAAAAAACTAGTCTTCATTTTTTGAATTACTCATTTGTTAATAATTTGACATTGTATGCTCGAAAACGGTGCCTTATAATTTGACATTGTATGCTTTTTTCTTTTTTCTTTTTTGACATTGTATGCTTTTTTAGTATAGTACATTTAGTATTTTATGCTAAATTTACATATATGCTAAAAAAAATCAGCATATCCTCAACGTATTCGTGTCCTAGTTTTTTAGAAATTGACGTATCGTCATGTCTTATTGTATCGTCATGTCTTATTGTGTTTGTGTCCATGCCCATGCTTCATAGTTGCAAGCTGTCACTAGGAGATCTCTTGGTGGGAAACATGTATACTCTCTTTTGGTTAATTTTTCAGAAATACAGTTTTGCAATTTTGGTCATCTTCCTACTAACTTCATTTAGGGATTTCACTCGATTGGCTGGCCCTCCCTTAATTTCCTTGGTTTCTCTGATTATATTCTTGTAATGGGGAATGACCCATGATCCTTGATGGATTTGCTCTCTCATCTCTCTCTCTCTCAATCTGAGACTTCATGGTTTTTCTTAAGAAAATTTATGTGCCTTTGGCGTTTCTTAAAAGACATGAAACGTTGGAAGATCTCCAGGCAGCAACATCCACGTTAGCTCTTTGAAGTTTGAACTATCTGCTCAAAGAAAAACTGGACTTTCAAAATGTTTGAAGATCTCTTGAGGGAGTTTGGTTCAATCCAGTGTTTCTTCAACTGGTCCTCTCTCACGACTCTCTTTTTTTCTCCAATTATAGCAATTCCTCATTGTACCCTATTGGATTTTCTTTTAGTGCTGTCCCTTCTCTTGTCTTGGTTAGTTCTTTTGTATATTTATTTTACCTATGCAGTAATTCTTCTTTCTTATCTACTTTTTTTTTTTTCAGAAAATGTTTTCCGGGTGAAGATTTTCAATTTTGGGTGTATTAGAAGTGTTCTTTCCCTTCTCTTTCTATCATTTCCCATTCTTCACCTTCTGTTTGCTGAGTTACTAATTTATAATATTATTCATTACCGTGGACAATCATTTTTGTGATTTGTATTGTACTTAGTCCCCGTCAGGTGGTGGTTATTTATAACCGAGAACTTTTTTTTTTTAAATCCGTGACTGTCCGGGCCAGTTTGCGCGCACTTCGACTAATGTCACGGGATATACCGCCTGACCCTACGACTGGCCAAATTCCGTGACATTAGTTGAGGTGTACGAAAGCTGGCCCGGACAATCACGAATATCAAAAAAAAAAAAAAAGCACTGGATTACCCCAAGTGTTGGAAGTAGTAAGCTTTACAGTATCTGTTCTTCCATATTCTTGTCACATTTCAATGATTTATTGATGCATTTTGCCAAAAAATGTGCAGGCTGCTTCCGTATCATGTGGTGGCTGACTATGAAGCCGAAGAAGACGATAGAATCCTCGACTCTGATCCAACTGGCCAAATTCTGTCGCGCTCCCAGCAGTGGGACCATAACATCTCCGCCAAAATTTCTGAATTCATTGCCACTTTTGAGAAGCAGGTGTTGGCCTTCAACATCATAACTCGCAAAAGAGCACTCGGAGAGTTCCGTTCTGAAGAAAGGTTGATGTTTGAACAAGCCCTTATGCAAGAAGAGAAGCGGAACCTTCTGGAACTAAAAGCTGAGATTGAATTGAGAAAGGCTGGAAAAGAGACTCACGACGCCAAAATGCGGATGGCGGCAATGATGCAGACCGAACCAAAGGGCGAACCACAGGCTAATGAAATGATGGTTCGAGGTATGAGAACAGGTGCTCACGTCGGATCCCAAAGCGGCGATGTTCCAGTGGGCCATGGCGTTGGGGAGCAGGAGCAAGTTCATCCAAATGAAATGATCAATGGATGGGGAAACAACACACAGGGCGATGACAAGGAAACATCAGAGGATCTATTGAATGATGAGGAGGCTGAGAATGGCGATGCGGGCATGCACGATAGTTGGCGCGAGGCTGGGGAGTTTGATCTGAACACGAGGTGAATGTTGGCGAACGAGCTTAACAATAGAGTTCAAGTGAAGTAGATCTGTTTTCTCCAATCGCAGACGATTGCTTTGTCGACTCGTGAAAAAGAGATGTTCCGAGGAACAACATTCGTAAGCCAAATGGTCACCTGAGCTGAACATGTATATTTACTTGTACGTTGCTTTGGTCAATTACATGTTTGATGACGGCTACGTTGGATGTTTGAGTAGTAAATACTTGTATTACATGCATTTCTGTATTGATCATAAAATTACTACCCTTTCCAAAAAGTAATGTGCTTGGATTAAAATCAGTATGGTCTGATAAAAAATAAATAAAAAAAGATTTGGAATTGTAGAATAAATTTATGAGGATGCTCCTTAATAGCTGAACTTGACTCACCATTTGACCTTTTTTTTTTTTTAATATCCCGAATTTATTTGAGGCATCTATATCTGTCGTAAGACCTCCAAGAGAGCATACCTATATACTCACAAAAAAACGAAAAGTATTATATCAAAAAATATTACATGTTAAAACGAAAAATATTTGAGAATTTGAAACAATTATAAGATTTTCTAAATTTTATTTATGTTGTCTTTGGGAAATAACATTTGGCCGTAACATCTTTTTAATCAGTGTTGATGTTACAAATTTACCGTAGAGGCTGACTTTTATTTAATATTTAAAACTATTGATAATGGGGAAAAAAATATTTGAAGTTATTGCAAACTTAGATGTTTGATACTTTGTGAAGCACGGCTCAAACCACTGTCATGACTTTTTTTTTTTTTTTTTTTAATTATAATTTTTTTAGATTACAACAATTGAGATTGGAAGAATTCGAATCTATAACCTCATAATCATTAGATGTACATTGATGCTGCTGAGCTATTACTGTCTGCTGACAACAACAAAATAACAATTAGACGTATCATAAGTTTAAATCTCTACGATCACTTTATGAGGGGAAGCCATGTTGTTTTTAGTAATTAAAACCATGTCTAAGAAATTTAAAGAGCCTTCAACTAATATTTTATCTTTTATTTTAAAGAAGTTTTACATTGCAAGTGTTTTAACTTCAATCCATTTTTCTTTTCAACATATGGAAGTCAAACAAACACCAGCATTATGCCAAATGAATTGGTATTCTTTTGTAAGGAATCACACATACAATGCCTAGTAGTTAAATATTTTTGTGAACTTGAACCATTCCCAACAAACATTTCTTTTTTGAGCTAAACAAATAATTGGGGATGAAAAATCCAACTCATGACTTCAACAAACATTTCTTGAAACAGAATTGTTAATTGAACTCACTTTTCTTATCCAAAATTGCTAATTACCAGTACAAAACAACCAAACCTCCAACTCTTGGAACAAATTTTGGGAGGCCTAGTGAAAATGAGATCACCAGTAATCAAACAAACATTTCTCAAAGAACAGGTGGCCAACTAAGCATGGCAAACACCATATATCACTCATTCCTTGCTTAAAATTGGACTCCACTGAAACACAATGCATCAAACATCAAAAAAAAAAAAAAAAAAAAACATCTAACCCTATACTAACTAATTAACCAAAAACTGAAAAACAGGAGAGAAAGAGAGAGAGAAGATGGAGCTCAATTGAAATTGAAATCATAATTTGAAAATGGGACAAGCAAAGAATACACAAAATCTAGAATGATCTTACAAAATATTGGGGAGTTGAGAGTCCAGTCTCTGTTGCAATTCCTTGATCTTCCATGACAGTTCTGTTTTCTGCTCCTTATAGCTTTGCAATAAGTATTCTTTTCCTTCTATCAACTCCTTCAAGTCTCCCACCTCCTTTTTCAACATCTCAATCTTCTCCCCATCTCTCACTTTCTCAGGTTGCTCAAAATTGCAATTGATATCCATATAACCGTTCGAATGACCGTTTCTTGTCTCGCTCGGCCAACTTCTTACTGTCGAAGGCGACTTATCATTGGGGCCCGCCTGCCCCAAACAGTGATCTGCAATTGCTTTTCTGAGCCTTTGAATCTCTCTCTCTGAATCAAACAAGTCTTGGTTTGAAGCATCAAGTTGTGACTGTAAATGGGAGGAATGGGCTACCTGAGCGTTGAGAGAATTTTGTAAGTGGACAATTTGATCTTGCATTTCCAGAATCATATCATCTCTTCTTTTCAATTGATGCCTCAACTTATGAATCACTTCACGCTTACTGAAGATGTCGGAACCAGAATCCGAAACACAAGGTGAATCTGAGCAGTTCGAATGGTGGAATTGCTTTGCAGGCAACTCAAGCCGGTCAGGAGACGATGCCCAAATAACGCTGTTCTCCTTGTTGAATTCAGAAGCAGGAACCATCACCAAAGGAAGAGCGCTCTGAGATGCAACCACTATTTGATCAATAGGTGGGCAGTTCACATCCGTTGTGCACTGAGTCCCTGCAGATTCAACAATATCATTAAAATTGAACACTGATGAAAGAACACGAAATCAAGTAAAATAGAACAAAAAACTTAAAGCTTATTTTTACTCAAATTTCATACAATATGTTCCATCTTTTCTACCATGTATCTATCCGCGAATGTTAACCAAATTTCAAAAACAAAAACAAGTTTTTAGAAGCTATTTTTTTTTGTTTCCAAATTTTAGTTTGGTTTCTAAAAATATAGGTGAGAATAGAGATGTAGGTATCCAAGTAAGAAAAAACATATGATAAGATAGTTGTTGTAGACTTAAATTTCAAAAACCAAAAACCAAAAACAAAATGGTTATCAAACGGGGTCTACAATATTCAACCATCAGCTTAAAGATCACAAGTTGAACCAGCCAAAAAGAGAATCTTCATCAGGGCAATAGTTAGATAAAAATGAAGCAACATAGAGCAACTCTAGTGATGATTCAAGGTCTATGCCAACAATGGATAGACAAGGTTAGTAGTCATCTCTCCAAAATTATTTAAGGTCGGAAAGTTTAACGTTACTGCACTGCTTACCTAACAGTTTACTGCATCGCAAGTTTTTTTATTTTTTTATTTTGGAATTGAGAATTGATCTGGAACTTAATAGTGCAAACTAGACAGCTGGTGTACAGATATTCAGTAGGTTAAACCCATGTCCCCTATACTTCCAAGGAATTTGATTGCATTCCCACGAGCATTTCCAGATGCCCCATGATAAACCTAGCTATAATGTACCCGCGACCGCGACACGCATGAGCCAAAACTAGGGCTCTTCTAACCTTCCACTAAAATTATCTAACGAGAGAAAAAAGGCCTCGCCAGACTCCACCCCACTCCCTTTTGTGAAAAAACGTCTCTCTCTCTCTACCCCACTTTCACCTCTAAAAAAACTCTCTAACACTCTTCCCTCTAGCTGGTCAATCTCTCTAAACAAGGTTCTTTTCTTTTTCACCTTTTTCTGAATCAATCTTCACTAAAATAACCATTGAGACATAACAGTTGCCCTTGCCCCTGGTAGATCTTCTTTCTCTATACTCTATAGAAATTAATTCCTACGGGTTTCCTTGGCATCCAAATGTTGTTGGGTCAGACGGTATGTCCCGTGACATTAGTCGAGGTGCGCAAAAACTGACTTGGACAGACACGGATATCAAAAAAAAAATTAAAATAAAGCAGAAAATACCAAAAGAGACAAGAATCCATGCTTTGGTACTCTCTTTTCTTAAAAAAAAAAACAAGACCTTTTTTAATACCAAAAACAAACCTTTTGATACTTCTTTTGAAGAAAAAATTTCATTGATAGGTGAAATAATAAAGAAGAGCCAAAAGGCTATTACAAGAGACCTCTCCAATCACAAAAAGAGGGATCGCTTAATCAAAGATACAATCATAGTAACAAAACTATAGAAACAAAGAAATGAGTAAAGGAGAGAGATTTATCTTTTGATACAGTTGAAAACGTTTATTGTGGGAATCAAGAGAAATCAAAATATTACTAGTGTAAAACTTGAAACAACTATTTAATGTTCCTATTAGATCCTCCTAGCCCCCATACCTTTTTACATCTCCGAAGTTTAGTTGACAAAAAAGAAAAATATGAAGATCATGTTCACAGCAGAAAAATGCAGAACACAAACATATAAATGTGAATATTTCTGCAGCTAACTGAACACCATGTTTTACAAAGTTACCAAAATATCTCCTTTGCCTTATAGACTATAGAGTACAAGAGAACAAACCTGGCATACAATTGAAGCAACATTCATCATCTCGTGTAAATGAATATACATTTGAGCAGCGACATTCCGCAGCCTTTCTTCTGTCAGAAGATTTAGCATTTCCTGAGCAGTAAATAACTCAAAAGTTAATAAGCTTCAACCAGGCATTTTTCTTCAATCTTTCATAAATAACAAGACCTGTCAAAGAACTGCCACTATCCTTCAGCTTCCTTGTCTCAAATGCTTGTTTCAGCTTGTAACCTAGGCGAATTGATAGGGTACTCAATAATGCACCACCAGCAATTAGAACCCAATTTGGGCCCTCATTGGAGGCTCTGGACTTCTGAGCTCTAGGACCTCTACTTGTTCTTGGTGTCATTTTAGGATCTAGAAGTGTGGATGATGTTCCCAAATCATTCAAGCTCTACAATGAAATACAGAAGAGAGAATATTAAAAAATAATTTGATTTCCATCCAGGTTGATATTGGAAAATGCATAAGAAAAATATGGATTTTGCTGCTTTCAAAGTGAAAAAGCCATGATTTCAACAAGAATGGAAGTTTAAGCATATCTTGCCCTCATGCTACCTATTTCTTTACTGTCATTACCAAGAGAGTAATGACAGGCTGTTGAAGATTTTACTGGGGGATGAGAATGATGTTAGGGTGAAAGCAAGAACAAGGGCCCTAGCCCCTTTTTATAGGTGGCCTCCCCAGTTTTCTTGGGCTGTTTTTTGTATGCTCTTTTGTATTGTTCTTTCATTCTTTACTCAATAAAAAAAAAAGGTGAAAAAGTGCCATTTTCCACACGAATACCTCAGGGGTTGAAACGAAAATCATGCCTCATTTAAAGCTCTGAAACTAAGCAAGGAGCTACTCATGTTTTCCATTTAAAGCTCAGTCTTGAAGTAAATGTTACTCCCCTATCAGCAATTATAGTTTGAATGATCTATTTAGCTACTTGGATGAACATCTTGTAATCTCCTTTGGCTTGGGGTAGGCTATCCTTCCCACTTTTTGTACATAAAAGAAGTATGACCGCAAGTTGGGAAGATTGTTTTAGAGTGAAGGATAGATAAATATAAAACTGAATATAATTGAAGAGTACTGTACAGAGGGATATTGGAGCACCAAATTCAATATGGTGGATATGTGTTCCCCTAAGCAAAGCAATTTAAATAGAATTCTTTTACCAAAAAAGGCAGTTAAGTGAATCGAAAATAGTTACACAAAGTTCACCAAGGAAATGAGAAATTAAAAAGAGAAATGTGTTAACTACCAGCCCATTTTGAGAAAACTGACTATATAATCCCACTTACTAGAGTTGAAAATGTAAGCATCCAAGAGAGCCCCAAACTAATATAATGTCAAATACAATAAAGAGCAATTGGAAATTAAACTTAATATATAATTAGTAGGACAAAGTAAGGTAGCCATATCTGAAAGCATCAGCATTAGTTCACGAGTCAGCAAATTAAGCTTTCAAACATGTCAATAAATGGCATATTCCTACTATAAAGGTCTCTATAAGCTAACTCAAACATTAAAGAGAGTAGTAGAGGACTATATTTGACAAAAGACCAAGTAGCAAAGGATACTCAATTGCTTGCAAAATCTAAGAGAGGACAAGGCACCTAGCTTAAAATGGTTGAAGAATGCCTTAAGCCCCTTAAATCTTCTTTGTGAAACTGAAGAAATGGAAGGGAAGCCTAGACTCTTACATAAAAAGAGCTCCAACCTAGATGAGGTTAAGAACACTAACATATACACCAACATACATATATTTTCGTTCCTAGGCCAGGCACCGGAAGACATCGAAAGAATGGAGACACGGGAGGTGTCTACAAATTGATGTTATAAGTGAGTCTCGAACCTGAGACCTTGAGGGGAGCACACCTTCAAAGCCCCCAAGTCTTCCCAACATACATATTGTAATTCTCTCCCTCTAATTAGAGCGTGAATCAATCCACTATACCAACTCGCCCAACTCATAACAAAATGGGTAAATAGCAAAAGATAAATAAAAACGAAGAGAGAAGGCACACTTCCATTCAACAATAAAGGCAAAGTTTCCTACAGTCATTTGTGAATTAAAGATAAACAATCAGATGACTATACAATACTATAGCACAACGCCAGTATCACCACCTTGTCACAGAAAATAATACTGTAACACTTCAACAACTACATCTATGCAACATCATTAGCTCATCAAATCACAACTCTCAGCCACTCTATCTAGAAATATGAGTTCGCGGGCACATAAAATAATTCATGAAGATAGTATAATAAATCTTCCAAATGAATGAAATTTTTATGACACGCTACTTAATACAGTTGGAGATCCCTTTTGTAACCCTTCGGGGCCCTTAATGTAATTTCATATACCGATGAAATTGTTTCTTATCCAAAAAAATAAATCTCACAAACAAAGCATGAGCCGTTTTCTAACATGTCATTCATGCTACCTTCAGGGTATAAACTATAATATAGCAAACCCTTGGTGAAGATAGCATCAAATACCTGTACCTATTAAACCACTCGCATTCTTTTTTTTTTTAATCGGGAAACAAGAGCTTTCGTCCACTATTCCCGGGGTAGCCACGCCCAATTAAACCACTCGCATATTTTTCATCTAGAATGTTGTTTCCAACATATAACAACAGTTGGAATCTATATTGCGCACGATTAATGTTATTTGGTAGTCATATCATATAAATTAGCACCACCAAAGGTGCCATTCGATCAAATGTAGTATTATTCAGAATCTAAGTCTATAATAAATCATAACACCAACCATCATGGGGTAGCCCAACTGGTCATAGAGGGCCTTGGGATGCATAAGGTGATGGATTCAAATCCCATGGTGGTCACCTACCTAGGAATTAATTTCAAATTAATACCTACTGGTATCCTTGGCATTCAAATGTTGTAGGGTCAGGCGGTATGCCCCGTGACATTAGGCGAGCTGCGCTTGTGCACGCAAGCTGGCCCGGACAGTCACTCACGGACATCAAAGAAAACAAAAAAATAATAAATCATAACACCACCTGTATTTATAAAATTTGAGCTCAATCACAAGCATAAAGAACTGATTTCCAAATCCATTAGTCGAGGAGCTGGCCCGGACAGTCACGTATATATATATACACAAAAAAAGAAAGAAAAAAAGTCCAAATTCGCATTACTTATTAATACATCGCGTCATGTACTACTAAAAACTAATTTCCTACGAGTTCCCTTGTCATCCAAATGTTGTAGGGTCAGGCGGTATATGTCCCGTGACATTAGTTAAAGCTAGTCCGGACAGTCACAAATATTAAAAAAAAAAAAAAAAAAAGTAGTAGTACACGGCGTTACCATCAGATACACAAACATCAAAGAATTTTAAGTAAAAAAAGCTAGATTCAAGCTATTCCACAAGAACATCGAAGACTTCAATCGTATAAAACCGAAAAAATCCCCAGAAACTCCATAAGCCAAACGAAATCTTCAGGAAAAATGGGAAAAAAAAAATCAGAATAAATAATGAGAAGAAGAAACAAAACCTGAATCGACTAATCGATGCTTTGAGATTCAGAATCCCCATCTCCTGCAAACTCCATTTCTGGTAAACCCAACGAAAAGAGTGCGCCAAGAGAGAGGAGCTCAAAGTTGCTCGTAAATTTCAATATTATTTAAATTTTATATATTTATATATATATATTATATATATATATGTATATTTTATGTAAAGATCCACGTCAGCCATTCGAGCTTTTCCCCAACCCTTCTTCCGGAATTTTCAAATCCTTCTTTTCCGATTTTCTCTTTTCTTTTTTTCTCTGTCGATGATAAATATTAATTTTCGCGATATAATTTATGACTAAACAATAAAATTATTGTGCCCACTAACTCAATTGATAACTTAATCGTATTATATTTTGGTGAAAACTATACTATCACTCCCCGTAAAATTGGAAAGTTGAAAATAAAATTAGTTTCGAATTTGGAAGTTGCTAATAAGCACATATTTTGCGATAGTTGATAAGCAAGAACAAAAATAATATATCGTAGCCTTTAAAAAAAATAATTACAATTCATAAAATTAATTGCAATTTCTTTTTTTTTTGAAAGAGTAATTGCAAAATATTTACACACTCGAATGTAATCTTTTTTAATATAATATATGCATATATGTTAATAATAATGATGGATAAATATTCTGATATTTTATGAAACAAAAATAAAATACAAAATACAAGTACCAAAATGAAATTGTAACCAAATAAAGCACGTGTATTCTCAAGTCTGAAAAATCAATACTTAATGAAATAATTGTGTTAAAACAATTAAAGATTACAGATAAAATTATTAATTTTACATGAATAATAACAACAGAAAATGGGTAACATGAAAAAAGTAATAAAGTGTTGTCAGTAAAACATGAAGAATTGGCTTTAGTAGAAAAGTAAAAGTCTTTATCAAGTTGAGATTGATGCCTTGCGTATGCATCTATATGTTTGTTACTTTGTGGAAGGTTTCTCCTTCCATTAGTTAGGGTGTATTTGGAGCCACTATTTAATTATAAAAAATTGAATTTGTGACGTTGGTGTTGAACTGTTTACAACGAAACAATGAAATTATTGTATTATTGACCCATTTGGTAGAAGAGGTTAAAATATACATCGGACATTTCGACAAAGATGTAAAAATGAGACTAGAGTATATTCCTCGTAAATTTAACAATACTGAATTGAGACTTTAAGAGAAACAAACTTATTTCAAAAGTTCAAGGCTTCATCCACTACGTCACTTCTTAGAGACTAGACTTATTACATGAACATGAGTCATAGAAGTTATATGTACAACAAAAGTTTTCTATTTGCCAAAAGTTCAAAGTTCCTCATATTTTTTTGTGATTGTTCAAATCAGCTTGTACATATCTCGATTATTGTCTCTGTTTGACCCTACAATATTTATATGTCAAAGAAATTTATATAAAATTAATTCTCAAGTAAGTGATCACCATGTGTTGAATCTATCATCTCTTAATTTTCCAAGTTAGTCTTGACCGTTAAATCACTCAATAATTATTTGTACCATATTTATGAAAATTTAACCTAAAAACGTCATAGGTTTTATGAACGGTCATGTTAAGCAAAGCATATACTGGAGTTATTGATTTTGATATATATATATATATAATATCTTTGTTAAGTGTCATACCAACTTATGCATGTAGATTATTTTCACTAAAATAGGCAATTCATTTATAAACAAGATGCTTCTTTGTGGGGCTGAATTATTGAATATTGAACTTGAAAGTAACACCTTAATGTCAAATATAAATAGCACTATGAAACCTCATTTTCCTAAACTTGTAATAAAAGAAAATGTGCTCTATGTGGTAGGTATTAGTAAGTATTTCCACAATACTTACCCACGATAAATATTGCTCCCACGAGAATATAACTAAACCATAATTCACATATCTTCTCAGTTGAGCAGAAACTCACATGATTTATAATCCTCTATCATTCAATCATTTTTCTCATCCCATCAATGGAAACATTCTAGGAAGTTAGGAACAAAGAAACAAATAGCTTCTCAATTAATATTTTTTTGCAATTGCAATTACAAGCTAAATATTTGCATTCATCACACTTTCTAATACAATATTACATAATAAATGAGGGAGATTCAGATTACAACCCATAATTTAGGGAATGCTTAAGAAATATACTACTAATGTTTGACCCACTTGAGCTAGGCACAAGTGTCAATATAAAATTTATAGAAGGATAGAAAAATAGTACTACTATTAAAAAATACACATGTTCCAGGCCATCTTATGATTCTATTGCCATTTTCAAAATCTATAATTCAATCAAACCAATCTAAAGAATATCAAGCAAAAGTCCAAAGAATTTCAAACCTCAAGCAGAACTTATTTTCATTGAAGAGTCAGATTTCTTCTTAGCCTCCTTCTGATACTCCTCCATTTCTTTCAGCCAGAGATCTGCGAATTCACAATTCTTCCAAGCTTCAAACCACGGCCCGCCCCGAGTGTAATGGATCGCTTTCGGAAGCGTGGTCGAATCACCCTCCACGCTCTTGTTATGGCCCTCGAGGAAGTTCCAAACAAATGGGACTGACCCAATTTCATCATCCTCAAGCCATTGGAACCTATGAAGAAAAGCACCAGTTTGGGTGTTGACAGCCTCAGGTGTCAAGACCTTGTTCTTTGGATGTTCACAGTTGTACAAAACCATTGAAGACCAGTTCTTCCTTGGGTACACAGTTTGAACTGCCCCATCCATTTTTGTAGTTTCTTTTGGTGTGTAATCATGGTGGACACACATGACTGCATACTTATTGTCAATCAAGTCCCACAGTTCTTTAATGTCAGCTAGATACAGAAAATCACAGTCCACAAACATTGCCCATCCTTTGTAACTCGCCAGATGCGGAGTTAAGAATCGGGAAAACGAGAACTCGGTGCTTTCGAATTGTCCTCTCTCACGCCAATACACACCGTTCTTTCTCAGATCTGCCTGCTTGATTGGAGTGATCTCAACAGGGATTGAAGATCGCTTCAAGATGGAATGACGACAAACCTCGTAAGCAAGATCCTCACGCACATCATAGCCCACAAAGATCTTAAATGGTTGCTCTACATCTCCAACAGCAGGAACAGGATGAGTCTCTCCATTACAAGAACCCATTAGAATCCACTGGTTTTGGCACTAAATCTTCAGATTCAACACTCTCCAACTCTACAATTGCAGCAATTAAGCAAGGATTAAGCTACCAAATGATAAAAGGATACATAAAATCAACAATAAACGGAAACGCTGTCTTTTAAAATTCCATAAAAGTATCAAATCACCAATCCTATACCCACATTTAATCTACGCTTTTTTCTGGAAATGGTGGGGAGAACGAAATAATCGGATCTTTAATGACACATCAAAGTCTATCAACTC
>JBBMEF010000021.1:2386873-2397688 GCA_037832685.1 Sicyos baderoa | reverse complement strand
TAGTTTTCCAATGTTTTATTAATTTTATGTTTCAATGTGTGGTTAAATAGTTGTGCCACATGGGCAATAAGCATATTTACCCTACACATTCATGTGTAGGTAAGTATCGCTCTTTTGGAAAGAGCTGGAAATATCCTAAAAGGTAGCTTAAGCAAACACATAGTGTTGGTTTATGTTAATTTAGTAAAATAGTATTTTTATCTTTTTAATTATGTTTTCTTTTTAGGATTAGTTAAATCTTGTTTTCTCATTTTATAATCCAGTATTATATTTTCCTTTTATGATTAGGTCATCTTTTCTTTTTATAATTAGGTGGTATCTTTTCCTTTTTTAATTAGGCCATCTCTTGTAGTTTATTTAAACCCAATATCAAGTTCATTATTAAATGAAGAATTTGAATAATTTGAATTCCATCTTTCAATATGGTATCAAAATCTTAAATTTTTCCTTTCGATTCGTGTAAATTTTTTCTATAGTCTTCCTTCACTTTCTTTGTCATCATTCTATGTTTGATAGTATGTTTACGGATGAAGAGATTCGAGAATGGTTTTTTTTTTTTTAATGATATGGAAGGGATATCTCCGGGCATGGGAAGGGATAACTGGCGATGAAACCTTGAACCATCAGGCACTTTTTTGTCTAAACCGATGCTTGCTAAACTCACATCCAATATCCCCCATGCTAAGAAAGATCTGTACAAAGAGATATGAAGTGGTCCACATGACCACAACCCAAAAAAGCAAAGTTTTTTATTTGGGAATTGAGTCAGGGCATTCTTAACACACATGCCAAGCTTCAAGAACACCTGGACTCTCTATATCCCTAAATTGTTGTATTATGTGCACTTCTGATTAGGAGAGCCACGTTCATCTATTCTTTGTGCATTTAATTGGAATTTGACCATGCCTGGTAACATACAACATCTAGTTCTATATGCATTGGTTGGACACCATTCAAGGAAGAGAAGAAGACCCTATGGAAATCCTTTGTTATTGCTTTTTGGTGGACTCTAGGGAGAGAAATGCTTAACTCTTTGAAGATGAAGAACAGGATAGCTACAATATCATTGAATCCATTACTGTTCTTGGATTAACTTGGGCACATTCTATTTTACCATTCAAAGATTATAGTTTTTCTACTTTGTTATCTCATTGGCAAAGTTTTTTGTAATCATGATATAGATGATCTTTTGTAATTTTCATTCATCAATGAAAGTATCATTTCCTATTAAAAAATTATGAGAAAGAAGGATATATAGCGACTTGTATTAGTATATATTCTTCTTAGGATTATTTATAGTGTTCTACTCATGGGTGTATCCACAATGATTTCTCTTTTAATATTTTCAATTTCATACAAATTTTCACATAAAGCGCTGACCATTTAAGTATTGCAAAACTCGCTTGGTTACTGATAGTGTAGTTTTTCAATTGGAATGCAGAAAATTGAGGAAGCTGCTGAGAAAGGGGAACTAACAGAGCTTGTTCTACTAGTCCTATGGAATCGGCTTGATTTAGCGCGTCGGGATGTACGTTGGTCTTCAAATTCCTTCTTTTTTAAGAGAGAGTCTAGATGTATTTACTTATAACTGACTCTTTCTTCAGGATGAAAAGGATGCAATTAGAAGTCTAGATCTGCTATACCGAAGGGTTGAGGTATGGACATGTTCACAACTGTTTAACTTTTAAGCATGCCATTGCATACACTAATTACGGTCTTAGAGAACAGCTAAGAATGTGTATTATTGTCCTCATAATTCAAGTTCTAAGTTTGGTCAAAATATTTTAGACTGAAATTCTGAAACGAGAGGCTAGTCCTGGCATGAGACTGCTTAACGAACTTCTGAATATGTATGACGGGTTTGATGAAGAAGGATGGCTAAAGGAGTGCAGAAAGCGCATGGTTGATACCTTTCCGCGAGAGGATCCATTCAGCATTCTCGCTCCGGCCGGATTAGACATCGATAAGGTATTGTAGTGTGTGGTAATGTGGATGATAGAATTAAAGTAAAGTATAAACGGGCTAATTCTCCTTTGTCTTGTGTTATTTTAATGATTAGCATCAAGGGCAGTTACGGCCATCTCTTGAAGTCGAAGCTGATGATACTCTGTTGAGAGTAGACTTTGTCAGAGAGGTTGATGAACTGCTACAAGAAGTCGGAGGCGATCAGAGTAACGCAAATCCAGACGGTTTTGATGCGGAATCGGTGGCAACTAGGTTGAAACAACAGGAGAAACAACGGACAATTCGGTTGGTAGAAGCACTCCTAGATTTGGCCATTAATTTGAAGTGGTAGTAGTATGGTTTCCTTGGCAGGATTTTAGTTAGAAAACAGAGAACCATTTTAGTTAGGATACCAATATTCAACTATCCATTTCCACTTTAGTAAACCATTTTTTTACTTTAACAACCTTTTTCTGTTGTAGATATTAAGCTCTGATTTCAAGCAAGAATCCACCAATATGCAAAGACCCCTTTACATATGTGTGGTAAAATAAAAGGAAAAAAAAAATCAAACTAATTGTAATATTAGCAAAACTCTACATTTGTATGGAAAATTTTAAGTAAAATATAAGCTAATATAAACATATTTCAATTATTGATTTACTTCTATAAGTAATTTTATTATTATTTATTTATTTTGTGTGTGTGTGTGTCACAAGTTTATAGAATCTTTTCTATTAGCTATCCACTTCTATTTCTATGACAAAGTTTATAGAATCACTTCTATTTATTTATCTCATAAAGATGTTGATAGAACTAATTTATTTATTTATTAATTTTTTAGAAGTTGATTGACTTAGTTGATGGATTCACACTCATTTTTATCAGTTTATAGATTCACATCTATCAAATATCCATTCTTTTTTTTTTTTTTTAGTTTATTAATGTCAACTATCCATTTATAGCTTCTAAAAAAAATATTAGAAGTTGATAGATCTATTTTTATAAGCTTTTATTATTTGATAGACCCACTTTTATTTATTTATATCACAAATTTATAGTTTCATTTCTATTAATATCTTATATAAAATTGTATCATAAGTTTATAGATAAGCTTTTAATAGTTTCCATCATTAATAGAAGTGAATGGATTGAGTTGATTCACTATTGCGAGTGATCAATGAATGGACTCTTCTACCAACTTTGATGAGTTTCTTGATAAAGTTGGATAAATTGTTGTACAATGATAATAAATGATATGAAAGTATTTATTATTTTTTTTTATAGGCGATTATGGTGGTTATAAGGATATCTAAATATAAAGGGTAATAAAATAAAATATAGAATGATAAGAAAATAGTTGAGAGGAAACCGAAATTGGATACATCCTAAAAAATTCAAAGGTTGGCCTTGGATGTCTCCCCATGGTAAGTGGGTTAAAACTTAAAAGCATCACACCCTTTGAATTCCCTCCAACCTTGTGTTTTAATTTGTTTGAAGGACAATGAATAAAAACAGATATGATTAAATAAAAGAGAGTCGAGAGGCACATGCATGCATTCTAGTTGAGAGAGAGTTCTGAAGGGCAATGCGAAGGGGCGTGCGCGTGGCAGGGCTTATGCGCGCACCAGCCCGAGCCCGAGCCCCAACCAATATCCTCCTTATCCTCATCCTCATCTCGTCCTCATGCCTAATAATGGTCGTGATGTCCGCGCCTTCTTCTGATGCCGAAACTCTGCTTAAATTCAAGCGCTCCTTGACCTCCGCCACAGCTCTTCACAATTGGGACCCCTCCGTCCCGCCTTGCGACAACCACCATGGCAATTGGGCAGGGGTGCTCTGTTTCAACGGTCATGTCAGGGGTCTACAACTTGAGAATATGGGGCTGAAGGGCATGGTTGATATGGATTCCCTTGTTTCTTTGACGCATTTGCGCACCCTCAGCTTCATGAACAACACCCTGGTTGGGTCTTGGCCTGCTGTTTTGAGCAAACTCGGCAATCTACGCTCCGTTTACCTCTCCTATAACCACTTTTCGGGAGAAATCCCAGACGATGCCTTTACGGGTATGCATTTCTTGAAGAAAGTGTTGTTGACCCATAACGAGTTCATCGGCCAAATCCCCTCGTCTCTCGCCTCCCTGTCTGGGCTTATGGAGTTGAGGCTTGATGGAAACAAATTCAAAGGCCAAGTCCCCCAGCTTGAAATGGAGTCCTTGAGAGGATTTAATGTGTCCAACAATGTATTGGAGGGCCCCATACCTAGTAGCTTAAGCCATATGGACCCTTCCTGTTTTTCAGGTAAAATTAAATGAAGTGTGAATTTAATATAATGTGACAAGAAATAATTAATTGATGGTTGGTTTGGTTGTAGGTAACCGTCATATGTGTGGGGCTCCTCTTCCAGCATGCGACAAATTCAAGTTCTCATTCTCTGGGCTTATGAAAATGGCAGTAATATTAGTCATACTTTTGGGGGCAGCATTAACAGTAGTGGCTGCACTTATAATCATAATGAATTTAAGGAAGCAGCAGCAGCCTGCAACGCTGCAACTAGGGAAGGGGAAGGGGAAGGGGAAGGGGAAAGGGAAGGGGATGGATGAGAGTAAGCAAACGACAACCGAGTACTCATCATCGGCTGCGCATGCAGCTTCGACCAAGAAGGCCGGGGCAGAACAGGGAAAACTGTTGTTCGTGAGGGACGATAGAGAGAGATTCGACTTACAAGACTTGCTTACAGCGTCCGCAGAAATATTGGGGAGCGGTTCATTCGGGTCTTCGTACAAAGCAAGCATAGCGTGTAATGCAGTGGTTGTGAAGCGGTACAAGCATATGAACAACGTGGGAAGAGAAGAGTTTCATGAGTACATGATGAGAGGGCTAGGTAGGTTGACGCATCCGAATCTTCTGCCGTTGATTGCCTATTATTACAGGAGGGAGGAGAAGCTGTTAATTTCGGAGTTTGTGGATAAGGGGAGTTTGGCGAGCCATTTGCATGGGAACCACAGCTTGGAGGAGCCGGGGCTGGATTGGCCCACCAGGCTGAACATCATCACAGGCATAGCAAGAGGGCTGTGTTACCTCTGCACCTCTCTGCCCAACATAGCTGCACCCCACGGCCATCTCAAATCTTCAAACGTCCTACTAGACCACTCCTTCCACCCTTTGCTCACAGATTACGGCCTCATCCCAGTTGCCAACCTAGAGCATGCCCACACACTCATGACGGCCTACAAGTCACCCGAGTATGCCCACTCGCGACACATTACTAACAAGACCGACGTGTGGAGCTTTGGAATTCTCATACTCGAGATATTGACGGGCAGGTTCCCAGAGAACTACCTCACTCGGAGTCACGACACCAAAGCGGACCTCGCCACTTGGGTCAACAACATGATCACGGAAAAGAAGACGGCACAGGTCTTTGATGCAGAGCTGGGGAGTGCGAGAGAGAGCAACAAAGGCCAGTTGTTGAAGATGCTCAAGATTGCCTTGAGCTGTTGTGAGGAAGATGTTGATAGGAGGTTGGACTTGGATCAGGTTCTAACCCAAATTGAAGACTTGAGCCACCCACACGTGAGTGATGATGGAGAATAACCTCTCCCCCACCCAACTTCTGACTCAATTCTATCCATTTTCAACAACAAACACAATATGAACAAATTATATAATTTACTCTTTTCACACCCTTCTTTTTTATCATCTTTTCCCTTTCACTCAGGTTGTCGATTAATATGTAATCAAGGAATTTGGTATGAGTTTTGTAAAATTAGATCAGTTCAATGCTTTTCTCATTGGTGCCATTTATTATGAACACCCACACCACACATAATTACACCACAAATGAAACTAATGACCATTCTATAATGATACACAATTAATTAAGATCCCAACTAAAATGAGATCAAAACAGTATAAAACTAATTTGAACCCACGTTTTTTTAGTGAGTACTTGAAATTTTAGGGCCAATTATTTGGTCATTTTAGGTCCAATGGAGTACCCGTACCACTCCATAACGGGTGAATAGAAAATATGCATCCCGAACGTTCATCCCAATCATTACACCTTCTCTGCTGTCCTATCTCATCACGCTATTTGCCCGTTCCAACAGACCCTTTCAGGCCTTGTCTTTCTTCAACCATATGAGGTCTTCTAGGATTCATCCCAATCATTACACCTTCTCTGCTGTCTTATCCGCTTCTACGCCTTCTGTCCATGGGGACCAGATGCATTCTTTGATTCTCAAACATGGCTTCCATGCTGAAGTCTTTGTTGCCACTGCGCTCGTGGCTATGTATGCCAAATGCTCTCGCATGTGCCTTGATGAGAAGGTGTTTGAGGAAATGCCTGTGAGGAACCTCGTGTCTTGGAACTTTATCATTGTGGGGTTCTTGCAGAACAAGGTTTATGATCGGGCCATTCTCTTTTTTAGGACGCTTTTATTCCACACTCTAACTGCCCCTGATGAGGTAAGCTTTTCCAGTGCCTTGAGTGCTTGTGCCAATGCTCGTAACTCCCTGTTTGGGAAACAAGTTCATGGGCTTTCTCTCAAGCTTGGTGTCGCAAATTTGGTTTATGTAAATAACTCCCTCATTGACATGTAAAGTAAATGTGATTTATTTGATGATGTTGTGAAGTTGTTCTTAAACATAAGAGCAAGAGATGTTGTTACTTGGATAATAATGATCATGGCATGCATCTACAATGACAATTATGAAGATGCATGCAATAGTTTTTGGGCGATGAGGATGGAAGGTCTAATGCCTGATGAGGCATCTTACTCATCTGTTCTTCATTCTTGCACGAATCTTGCAGTATTATATCATAGAGCACTCATCCATAACCAGATAATAAAATCTGGGTTTGTGAAGAATTTGTGTGTTGCAAGTTCTTTGCTTACAATGTATGCAAAATGCAGCAGCTTGGTAGATGCTTTTCAGATATTTGGTGAGACTGATGACCCTAATGCGGTTTGTTGGACATCAATAATTGCAGCTTGTCAACAACATGGCCACACTAACCAGGTCGTTGAATTATTTGAGGAAATGTTAAGACAGGGGATCTGTAAAAACCCGACCCGAATACGGTCCTAAACCTAGGTCCTTACGAATGCATGACTTTAGAAAAGGTTAAAACTGTCTAAATATGCGAACAACATCTGGATTCCTAACAAAACAGTAAGACAAATTGAATAAAACATTTATCCCTGGCTAGAGAATTCTTAAAACAAATCAACTTTATAACAACATTCAGTGCAAATATCCAGATGCTCGTTCATAAAAAGAAATCACCTAAGGGCTCCGTGCCCTATCTACATGCATTCAAATTCTTGAATAAACATTAACATAGTTTTGCTCAGAGTTTTCAACAATAGAGGAAATAAAAATCAGAGAAGCGTTCCCATGATCTTCCAGCAAGCTCCGCTAGTCATCATGTCGTGGTCCCAAGTTACCTGGTGGAAAAGACCACAAAAAAGAAGGGTGAGCGACGAGTCACTCAGTAAGAATCCCCAACCGGGGTACAATACGATAA
Source organism: Sicyos baderoa (assembly GCA_037832685.1). NCBI lineage: Eukaryota > Viridiplantae > Streptophyta > Magnoliopsida > Cucurbitales > Cucurbitaceae > Sicyos > Sicyos baderoa. Next base: position 2,390,212 of record JBBMEF010000021.1, on the reverse strand, counting down.
AACACATCATCTAGCCCTAACATACATGCAAGCTCAACACAAAAAGGAAAGTAAACGAATACATGGCTAAACAGCCTAACAAGAGGAAGCCATCACATGGTCTTACTACGCTGCCCAACCCGGGTCTTACTCAAGGAGTTCTCTAAACTCACACACAACTAAGAGCTATCTACAGCTCAACACAACTAATGAGGATCTGTCTCCGGCACAATGATGAAGATCCGTCCCCGACACAATGATGATGCAAAACACTCCTCCTCGACATACGTCACCTAAACAGAACTTAAGCCTAAACGAGGTTATAGTTTTGGGCACATGCTAACAGGTTGATAACGAGTAAGAGTATAGGACAGGATCCTAGCATGGCACTACGACAAGACAAGCAGATAAGGTATTCTAACAGGAAACTAAACATGCTCGAAAGAAAACAACACGTGCCAGTCTAGATAACGTAAGAAAACCTAACCACTACACTTCAACAAGAAGGCATGCAAACAAAAGCTATTAGCAGTTATCGTAGGGTCCACACAACCCTGGTAAGAGATCCTTACCTGGATGGAAAACAAACTCAACTAACAAAGACAAGACTCTTAGCTGCAACACACCACAAAACACCTAGCATGAACAAATATAATAATTAATAAGAGTCTAGTCTAATTAACGGATACACAAGGTTACTGGCAGAACGTGCGTTACTCAACGGACTGGAGAAACGAAGGCTCGGTGGCTGCTCGAGACAAGCTGACTTCGCTGGAGTGAAGTTTCTCGGTGATGGGGCGAAGGCGGCACGATTGGCTGGCGTTGAAGATGCGATGGGCTTCGCCGGGGCTTCGCTTGGGCGAACCTGGGCGACGACTCATCAGAGGCTAGCGACGACACGGACGTGCGACTGAGGCGCTGGTGCTGAGGTGCTTGACGACGACGCTGCGTTGCGGAAGCTGCGGACACTTCGCTTGGGCGAAGCAAGGCCTTGTTGGGGCGAACAAACGCAGGCGCTGGGGACGAGTTGTCGCGGCTGCGCGGGTCGGCTGGTGCAGAGGCGAACCTTTGCTGAGGCGAAATAAGGTTTCGCTGGAGCGAACGGTGCACTAGCAGATCTGGAAGTCTCGTTTTCCGGTGCAGAAATCGCTGCTGCTCGGGTCTGTGATGGATCGGGGCAGCTTGAATAATAGAAACAGAACCCAAGACTCGACGTCACACGAACAACCAATCTGAAAACAACTAAAGAATCCAACGAGGGAAAAGAGGGGATCGAACCTACCTTGTTCGATGCGCGCGTGAAGAATCGAGAGAGCAGCCAAGGAATGGAAAAACAACGGCAACGCTGAGATGAAGGACTCGGCAACAGCAGGTCGGTGCTTAGAAGAAGAATCGGTTGCAACAATGAAGAACAAACACGGTTTTACAAGCTCGAGATAAAAATCCAACGAACCACGAAGAAGAAAGGAAACAGGACTAACCTTGGGGCTTGCGTTGGAGAACTAGAGAGCGTTTGAGAGGAATACAAATCTCAACGACGACCACAAAGGTGAAAGAATGAAATCCTTAGGTCAAAAACCCTATTTTCACTTTTAATTAAATCATTTTTAATTCCGATAAATCCCACATTCAAATCCCGCTGGAGACACTTTTTAATTTCACTTAAATTCCCAAACTCAACCTCCACCCAAACCCCAAATGACCAAGGTTCGAGTCTTGGCACGAGACTTTTATTTTCTTTGATTTCCTCTATTGAAACACATCTTCTCAACCAAGGATCGATCCCCAACGGATGCACAAAACAACCCAATTAAATTCCCTATTTAATTACAACTCCAAACCTTGACATCTTGACTTCGAGTCCCAACGAAGACATTAATAAATCCTATATTACCCAAATAAAACTTACATGCTTCAAATCCTACCAAAGCCACACTTTAATTCTTTTTAATCTTTAATTTAAGAAACCGAGCCTCCACCACTCCAAAACAACCGGAATCGAAACCTGCCAAGAACGAAGTACAACAGTTAACTCTGGAACGAACCAAACCTTAACCAAATATCATTTAACGGGAATAACGGCCAAACCAACCTAAAACGACTTCTGAAATTCCGGGCCGTTACAGGATCAAACCTGACTACATCACTTTTGTGTCTGTTCTCTCTGCCTGCAGCCACACTGGTAGAGTTGAAGAAGGATTCTTCTACTTTGATTCAATGGTTAAAGTGCATGGTATTAATCCTGGATATGAACATTATGCGTGCATTGTTGACTTGCTTGGTCGTGCTGGCCAGTTGGATAAAGCTAAGAGGTTTATAGAACTGATGCCTGTCAAACTAGATGCCTCGGTTTGGGGTGCTCTCCTTAGTGCTTGTAGGAGTCATAGCAACCTTGAAATGGGCAAGGAAGTGGCTCTGAAACTTTTTGATTTGGAACCAGATAATCCTTAAGAAGAATGATTCATTCCTCTCTGTTCATCTTGCACTTGGAAATATGGCTCTCTTCTATTTACTTTTTTAGATATGTCCATCTCCATTCATGTCATTTATGGGGTGTTTGTGGCATGGGCAAGGAGAAAGGGAATGAGAATGATTTCTGGTGTTTGGGCGATCAAGAATTTTTCTCCTCATAATCAGATTTTCTTAAAATCATATTTTTATTTTCCTGCTAACTACTTTTTATTCTTCCCATAACAACATTTTATCTTCTCCATAACTATTTTTCATTTGCATCATATTCATTATTTTATTTTCTTTGTAATCATTGTCTTCACTTTAAACCCAAATAATCATTTTCTCCATAATCATTCATTCCACTTCAAGCATAAATAATCATTCTCTTTTTTGTTCTCTTTAATTCTTATTCCCACATAATCATTCTCATTCTCCAAACATTCTCTTAGAATGTTAGCGGGTGGAAAATAAATAGTTGCTTGAGCTTGGCTTATTTTAGCTCGTATTATTAAGACTGCTTCTTTTTGTTCTTTTTAAATATGTTAACAAATACCATTTTCCTCGTATGTAAAATAAAATTGTAAAAAAAAAAGAAAGAAAGTGGGAGAAAAGTGTTTATTATTAAAATAGAAAGGAAAAGAAGAGTATGAAAGGATTGGATAGAGAGTAGGGGAACTGGAAGGAAGAGGTTAAAATGGGAGGTGGAAAATATTAGTGCGACTACTGCGAGAAGCAATTCCAAGACACTCCTTTTGGGCGGAAGCGGCATCTTGAAAGCCTAAGCCATCAAAAGGCCAAAGCTGTGTGGTTCGACTCATTCGTCTTCGTCCCCCAATCAACAACCTAACTCCTCCTCCACACCGCGCCTCCTCCTCTGCCATCGATTCGTCACCACGGTATTCTTCC
>JBBMEF010000021.1:2362693-2384064 GCA_037832685.1 Sicyos baderoa | reverse complement strand
GACCTACGGCGACGGAGCGCTGTGCGTCGCCATAGAAGGCCTATGGCGACGGAGCGCCTTTCGTCGCCATAGGTAGCTTATGGCGACGGAGCTCGATTTCCGTCGCCATAGGCTATGGCGACGGAAATAGAAGCCTATGGCGACGCAAAGCTCCGTCGCCATAGGCTTCTATTCTTGTAGTGAAAATGTATATATTAGACCCAATAGGTCAGTGACACAGTGATTTCATTGTTTGGTTGTAAATCAGTTCAACACCAGCGTCATGGGTACATATTAGATCGAATGGGTCACTAGTGAAGTGATTTCATTTTTTGGTTTTAAACCAGTTCAACACCAGCGTCACGGGTTCGATCCCTAAAATCGGTATTTGTAATCCCTCTCCCAACTTATATTCAAAAAAAAAATATCTATATATTAGAAGTGGTTGATGATTTCAAAATATAAATGCAAAACAATGGAGTCACTAAAAAAATATTGTAGTTGACGAATGTATGTGTTTTATTTTAGCTTTATAAACTGAATCATTATAGTATGGTTGACAGTATATTTATAAGCTATAAAAATTGTTGGAGCTGTCAAGTGTCAACTAAATCTCAACTATTATCAAATAATTTATTTTTTATACTTGTTCATAGTTAATTACTATTTAACGGTCATAAGTAATTATTCATCAAACATAATTTTTGATGTTTAGTGTCACGGCCATACTTGTTCAATGCGAGTTGATTATGGTTACATGCTCGTTTGAACTCTTTTTATCGTGCTTTTATGATATAAGTTTTACTTTTCATGCATGTAATTGTTATTTCCTTGTATTTTTGTGAGCGTATGTCTCATCATCATTTGATATGCAAGCCTTTACCACATCAAAAATTATTCAAAATGTACATATACAGTACGACTTTTTGAAATTTTCTTTTTACCAAGTTATATGACAAATTAATATAGTTAATTTAGAGCTATAATATTGGAAGAATATTATATATATAAATAATTTTTAGCTTTTATTATATTAATTTTTTTTATTTTGTCTTTAACACGTTCTTTCTTTATTATTTTCTTTTCTTTTTTATATTATATATTTGGTAAAATGTTATTTAAAAATATATACAAACTTTCTTAAACTATTTTACATTTATATGTTTTGTATAAATATTTTTTAAAAAGATTTCTACATATTTTTATATTTGGTTATATATGTCTCTATTATTATAAATGTTAAATTATATTTTCTTGACAAAATTATATAGAAAGTTTATAATTTAAAAAACATAAATTATATTTTCTTGATAAAATTATATCGGAATTTTACAATTTAAAAAACATTTTAAATGTTTTTAAAATAATTTTTATCATCAAATAATTTTTAATATTTGATTCTATAAACAATTATAGCATTATTATTATTATTATTATTATTATTTTCTTTTTTAGAAAACTATAACATTATTTAATTAAAAATTATAACCCTAAACCAAAATTCATTAAATTAAGAAGTACACAACTACTTTTTCACATTTGAAGATAGTTTTTTCTATATATATTTATAAAACTTAATTTTTTACTCTTAAATATTATTTTTTTTAGAAATTAATCTTTATGAAACTAAAAGATTAAGAGTTTAATTCATAATGTCCCACCTATTCTTTATGGAACTGAAAAATTAAGTGTTATAACAATAAAATATTGTGTATTAAAAAGTTCATCTCATAAATCTTTTAGAGGTATGCATATACATATCTTTGCGCGTAAATAAGAAATTTGGCCTCCCCAAACCATAAGGCTTGGATCCGCCCCTGCATAAAGAATAGTTTTTTTTATAATATATAGTTTTTTTTTAGTCGGCCCACATGATTGATTCGATTATTGGGGCCGAATTTGTTTAAATGGCCCAACTAACCCATATATTCTCAAACTATCATATTCTCCTGGTAGTTTTTAATAAAAATGCATTCCTACAAAAATAATTTTTAAGTTGGTCAACTTATATCAAATTCACGTTATTTTTTTTATTGATATTCGTGATTGTTCAGGCCAGCTGACTCTACAACATTTAAATTAATTTTTAGGTAGGTGGCCACTATAAAAATTGAACTCATCATTTTATATACCTTAAGACCAATTAAACCACCCCAAGATGATTTTTATGTTATTTTAAAAAAAACATTGTCAAAATTTACGTTCAATACTCAATTTCATTAATTTGTACTATAAAATATAATCTTATTAATAAAACAACTATTGCATCACTGATCCCTTTAATGTTACCATCACAACTTGAAACTTTAAGAATTAGGGTAGAATCTAAACAATATATATTGGAGTCCGGTTTTTTTAGGTTACAATTCATAAAATTTTACTCATTGAATTGGTGATTTAGTGGTTTCATTGTTTAACGGTAATTCAGTTCAGCACCATGATTACGAGTTCGATATTAAAGACCGATATTTAGCTCTTATATTTGTGTAGCAATATCCATAACAATTTTTTAAGACCACAATAGAATTGAATCGGCCAATGAATAAAGTCAAAATCGACCATGTTCGTTAAAAAAAAATTGTCCATAATATATTTGGATTGCCTTCTGTTTTTATTTTTCGAATCCAATTATAATATGGGAGGGGATTAAAAAAAATGTTATGCTCTAAATTATTGCAGCTTTACTTAATTGATGGCATTTGAAAGTAACAATAACATATAATAATAATTTTTTCAAATATATAATTTTTAATTCAACAATATTTTAAATGGCATTTTGAACAACTTTTTGTTATTAAACCATGTATTACATAAGAATTCCAGTATCAAAACTTGTTATTACATTTTATTTAATGTGGGAAGGTAACAACTGTACGAGCAATATTTGGATAAGGGTGGATAAGTATTTTGAAAATACTTATTTATCTTTACAATGAAACATTTTTACTTTTCTTAAAAAAAAATTGTTTTGATTGATGAAGAGAGAAATGCAAAAGTAATAATGTGTTGTTGTAAGAGTGGGTAAGTATTGTTCTAAATGTATTATCAACTAAATACGAGTTTGTAATTTTTGTGCATAAAATTTGTTGGTTGCATTTTATTTAGACTCTATTGATAATAAGTGTATTATCTTTTGAAGATTTTTAACTAAATACGTGTTTGTAAATTTTGTGCATAAACAATTCATCTACGATAATGAAATGAGTTAGCGGCACAATAATTTAATTGTTTAATTATAATCCAGTTCAACACCAACGTCACGAGTTCGATCTAAAACATAATTTAAGCTTTATTTTTTTTGGTTTGAAGACTTTTATATCTTAAATTGTATCCTAAAACTAAAATTTGATCGTATAAATCAATTTGAATGGGCATAAGGAATTTGGAGGCAAAAAAAAAACCAAAAACCATTTTTGGTTTTCCCCTAAATAATAAATATAACCGCGCGAATCGGGAAACTCTTCAAAATTTCAGAAACGAAAACTGCCCGCCATAAACCGACACGCGCGTGAGTCACAATCCCCTGGTTGGACTCACACGCGCCCCTTACAGACGAACCCACACGCGCCGTACACTCACAAAGATAACTTTTAGAGAGAGAAAGCCATTTTTCTAGAGAGAGAAAAAGTGTGCGTGCGTTCGTAGAGAAACTGGAAGATCCGCTCGAAAAAGCATCCACAACCCACGAAAAGAAGGAAATTTCCAGCTCCAAATCCCTACTGTTTCTCCATTTTCATGTTCTGTAAGCTTCCAGTTCATACCCTCTTCATCTTCTTCCTCTATACTCTGTTTTTCTGAACGTTATACGCAGGGGTTTTGAGTTTTTAGCTCTGTTTTCTTTTATTAGGGTTTGATCGGAGGGATTTGAATCGTGCCGGGTCTTTAGGGATTTGGCTTTTCGTTTGATGTTTCTGTCATTAACGGGTGATTGAAGGGGTTTTGCTTGCTTGCCCTAGCAAGGGGTGTTTTGTGTTTTTCAATTTTTGGGGATTAGGGTATTTAGGGTTTTGGTTGAATTTCATGTATGGCTTCGGGACCTGCAATTGGTGAGGGAAACGGTGTAATAGAGAAACAGAGGTTCGTGGAGAGTAAGGTTTACACTAGGAGGGTTTTCCGAGGCCTTAGAAAGAACAACGATGATACGAATTCAATCGCCGTTCTCGCCACCGTTGAGAACAAAGAAGATAATGAGAATGACCGAAATAAGGAAACCTCTACGGTACCAACCACCATTACCCCCAACATCAAGACGGCCGTCGCCACCAGCAATGGCGACAATGATGATGCCAACACGAAAAGTAACACTAACCATGACAATGTTAACAATTTGCCCCAACCTCTTCCCTGTACAACTGTGACGGATGATGAGAATCCGGCGCAGCAGCAGCTCATTTCGGGATTGGATGCGGCGTCTGATGGTTCCTCATGCCTCAATCGCCAGCAGGTTGCAGAAGGGGATGCAGTTCAGGGCAGTCGGGACCAACCCTCTGGAAATGGTGTTGAGGAAAAGGCTGTGGAAAATCAGAATAACAATGATTTGGAATCGAGGTCTAAGCAGAATGTGCGAGAACTTCGGCGTAAGCTTGAGAGTGAGCTAGAGATGGTGAGATGTGTGTTGAAAAGAATTGACGCAAAACAGGGGGAGTTAAATGAGTCTAGTAATTTTCATGGTTCGGCTAATGAAGGGATGGATAAGGTTGGTGGAGATAAGCAGATTCTTCCTGAGGTTTCTGCGGTTCATGAGCCTTCTAGCCCTCTGAAGCAATTGAGTACATCAGCGTTGGAGAACAGTTCCGAGGTTGCTGCTGTTTGTGTTCCTTCTAGGCCTCTGAATCAATTGAGTATATCGGTGTTGGAGAACAGTTCCGAGGTTGCTTCCGTTCGTGTGACTTCTAGGCCTCTGAATCAATTGAGTATATCAGTATTGGAGAACAGTCAGGGGGTGAGTGATTATGTGGAGAAAGAGAAAAGAACTCCTAAAGCCAACCAATTTTATCGAAATTCAGAATTCTTACTTGGAAAAGATAAGCTCCCGCCAGCTGAAAGTAATAAGAAGGCAAAAATGAATATAAAGAAGTCAGGTGGAGGAGAAATTGCTCATGGTTTTGGGCAGGGTTCCAAGTTTTTTAAGACCTGCAGTTCACTTCTGGATAAATTGATGAAACACAAGTATGGTTGGGTGTTTAATGCTCCTGTTGATGTGGAAGGTCTTGGTTTGCATGACTACTATACTATCATTAAGCACCCAATGGACCTAGGAACAGTGAAATCTAGGCTTAACAATAACTGGTACAAGTCGCCTAAAGAATTTGCTGAGGATGCGAGACTTACTTTTCACAATGCTATGACATATAATCCCAAAGGACAGGATGTTTACGTAATGGCAGAACAATTGTTGACAATATTTGAGGATAGATGGGTTATTATAGAGGCAGGCTATAATCGAGAGATGAGGTTTGGACTAGACTATGGAGCTGCTCTTTCTATGCCTACTTCCGGAAAGGCCCGTCTTCCACCACCACCACCCCTTGACATGAGAAAAATATTGGAAAGGTCTGAATCCACCACTTATTGTCTTGATTCTAAGAGTAAACTCTCGAGCTCGACTCCCTCATCTAGGACACCCGCTCCAAAGAAGCCCAAGGCAAAAGATCCTCATAAAAGGGACATGACTTATGAGGAGAAGCAAAAACTCAGTAGTAACCTTCAGAATTTACCTTCTGAAAAACTGGATGCCATTCTACAAATAATCAAGAAGAGAAATTCAGATATTTTTCAGGATGATGAAGAGATTGAAGTGGATATTGATAGCGTGGATGCAGAGACACTCTGGGAGCTCGAAAGATTTGTGACAAACTACAAAAAAAGTTTGAGCAAGAAGAAGAGAAAAGCTGAGCTTGCACTTCGAGCCAAGTCGGATGGTGAACACCGTATTGCCCAAAAGGTAAAGCGCTGAATAAATTTATGATGTATATTGTGACATTCTGCTATAAAGTACTAAAGATGGATCCTTTTATTGTTTTTTGCCGGTCCAGGCTCCCGTTGAGATGGAGGTCCCAAAGGAAACTAAAGCAGGTGGATAAATAATTCAGGTTTTTTGTTCTTATTTTCTTAGTTCGTGTATTTATTAAAAGCCAATTTTCATAATTTTGTACACAGATGAGAATATCGTTTCATCTTCAGTGCCCGTTCAAGGACATGGCAGTAGTAGTTCAAGCAGTTCTAGCAGTGGTTCTGGATCTTCTAGTGGTACGACTATTTTGGTTTTTTTCTTCATATTATTTATAGTTTGGAGCGACCAGGTATTTTCCTTTAGAGGTTTCAAAATTCATGAGTGAGTTTAATTGTAAAATTCCTTGTTGTCATCCGATCCGAGTCTTGAGACGGACGTTGGTGCCCTTTATATATAGTGAGACAAAACTTTGATTCTGGTTATCCTTTTATTATTATTTTTATAAATAGTTTGAAGTCATTACAATTATTAATTTATGGATTTCTGTCATCTTAATCATGTTTTTTTTTTTTTTTTTTTTTTGTTGAAGCTGTGTTTTTATTCTTATTGTTTTTTGGGATGAATTACAGATTCTGATAGTGAGAGTTCTTCAGCATCTGGATCGGATACCGGATCTTAAAGGCTTCTAATGATCTTCAGGTTGTGCTGCCAAATTAGTCTCTGTCTTTTTTAATTAAATTTTCGATCATGATCTTTTCTTGTTCCTCTGATGATTTCTAGTTTCTGGATCCCTTCTTCATCTGCTTTATTTCTAGTATAATTATATATTTTGTGTAGTTGAGTTCAACCTCCATTAGGGTAGGTAAATTTATTTTAAGGATTCTCAGTTCAACCAGAGGATGCTATTTTTTTATGAGGAGCTAAATTTAGCCGTCTAATTTTTATTTAGTATTTTACTTTTAAAAATTCAGGCGTAAACTGAAATGTTGTATGGACAAGTGAGTTGAGATTATTATCTAAAATATGTAAAGTTGTTCATTGTTGACCAACTTGTCTACTGAGAAACTATTTTCAGATGTTTGTGAGTGTTGAGGCTAGTTTATGTGAGATAAATTATCAAGAAAATCTGTAAGAAATTAATCTTTAGATACGTGGCCACCATAGATCGATCTCATAACCTCTTAGGGTGTATTTGGAGCGACAATTAAGTTATTTGTAACAATGTTCTATTGTAATAGGAGAGAGGTTATAATAATTTGCATTTAGGGTGCTTGTTATTATATCAAGGCTTATAGTTATTAAATGTGAGATTATTATAATAAAGAGTTCTATATCATAATATGACTTTTTTTTTATATCCGTGATTGTCTGGGTCCGTATCTCAACTAATGTCACGAGACATACTGTCTGACCCTACAATATTTGGATGTCAAGGAAATCCGGTAGGAAATTAATTCCTAGGTAGGTAGCCACCATAGATTGAATCCATCTTCTTAGGTCTTTAAGCACTAGGTCACTCCATGATGGTTATCAATCATAATCGGACTTGAGGTTATTGTAGTTGGAATGAGAGGTTATTATAAAAGGTGGCCCCAACATAGGTTGAGTTATTATAGCCCAACCTAACCCACTCTTAAATGTGGCTCAAACACCTCTTTACTTAGATTTACAAGACCCTTTGTGTTCACTAAGCCAATCCATAGATGGTTCTATTAAGAAACTTGTATAATCTTCATCAAACGTTTTACTTTAGTTTATAGTTTTAAATAAATTCACTACTTGTTTTAAGCAAACATCACAAGTATATTGCAGTATTATGATTTTAAGATATATTATTGAGTCTGTTGAATGAACAATTTTTTTAAAAAACAAATACAAATTTCTTAGGCCCCGTTCGATAACCATTTTGGTTTTTGTTTTTGGTTTTTGAAATTTAAGCCTATTCTCACTCAAATTTCTACATTGTGTTCCACCATTCCTACAATATATCCATCTTAAGAAAGTAGGTGAATACTAACCAACTCTTAGAAACAAAAACAAACTTTCGGAAACTACTTTTTTGTTTTCAAATTTTGGTTTGGTTTAGTTTCTACAAATATAGGTGAGAGGTAGCCATCCGAGTAAGAGAAAACATATGGTAAGATAGGTGTTATAAGCTTAATTTCAAAAACAAAAAACAAAAAACCAAATGGTTATCAAACGGGGGCCTTAATAATATGCATTCTTAATAATAGTCTTTATGATTGGTGGTTAGATGAATGGAATCTCACCAATGCCTTTTGTTTTCTTGGACAGTTGTCAAATTTTTTGAAGTCGTGATGGAGTGTACTTCAGGTGGAAGGAACTTTAAGCTTTCCTGATTGAAACCAAAGCAGACACTTGCTCTGGTGGGAAGGGCTTGAAGAAGGCCCATTCATGTCATCCAGTGGCAGGCAACCTGAGCTTTTGGTGTTGTATTGGAAATATGGCTTCACTTTATAATACCCCCATATAGCCATTTATTCTGTCACAAATTTGTATAATATTGGTAATATAAGTAGAAAATCGATCGATTTAGTCCCCCTCGTGTAGCATCTGTAAATTGCTAATCTGTTGCTATCATCTATATTATTTTGTTAGTACATACCCTATCTCTTATTAGAGTTTGTAAACCATGTATTAGTAACAGGCAACAGGGTGGATCTGAATTATACTCACAAAAGGGGTTGAGTAGTAGCTTTGACTATTCCTTGAGCTTGTATCTATCTGCCCTTATTGGCTGTCATGTAAGGATTGTTAGTTTTCAACTGCTGCTGCTTGTATTTATAGCTGTATAAGATCAAATATAATTATGATTTTGTAAGGCAAAATTCGATGCCCTTCTGTCTAGATTTTGCTCTTGGTTCGTAACACCGGCTTTGTTTGTTTCTCAATCTCAAATTTGACATTAAGGGCGATATTTGAGAATTGCTCCATTGCATATTCGTGGGTGCTATTCCGGGCACCCACGTATGTTTCAAAGTCCAAATTTGAGAGATAATAAGAGATTTTAAATCTCGGTTGTCTCTTTGTCTCTTATTTGTAGAAGTTTGTAGTCTTTAATATATGTTTTATTAGGGTCTTCAAGGAGTGGCACGATTGTTAAAGACTTGAGGTTTTAAAGGTATGCTCCCTTCAAGATCCCAGGTTCGAGACTCACCTAGGAACCGAAGTGGTTACCCTTGTTTCAAAAAAATATACCTCTTTTAAGGTCTCGAAAATATTTATAAGCAATGCACGAAATAGGCTGTGGGCGAAGCTTCAATTCCCTTTTATCTGAAAGAGAAAAAGACAAATATTTATGTGGTAGCAAAAAAATATGTAAACGACCACAAATTTTGTAGGCTGTTGGAATATCGAAGGCACAAATGATGCAGCGCGTTCAACTCAAAGCGCTACATTTACGGCCGAGATTCCGTAGTTCATTGGTCGCCAATCTCCATTGTCAAAGCGTCAACCTAAATTCGTCTTCTTCTTCTTCTTCACAATACACGCCTTGGTCTGGTCTTAAAGCTTGGAGACAGAGCCCTGTTAATGAGAATCGACTTTGGGGAACCAATGGACCAGAGGGTTTGGTTGAATCATCATCGTCGCCGTCGCCGTCGTCAATTGAATCGGCTTCATCTCTTGCGGAGTTGGGGGCTTTGGTTCTTTCTACCAGTGACCCTTTGACGAAATCGAGGCTCTCTCATCTTGCTTACTCCAGATGGTCTCAACAACATCTTCCCATTGGTGTTTTCCAAGCTCCTCCTCGCCCTGCTCGCCCTCCTCGCCCCAAATTGGTCAGTTTTTTTTTTTATATATATTTTTTGTTCTGTTCTTGAAGAAACTATATTGTTTTGTTTGTTTGTTTGTTTGCTTGAATTTCCTCGGGGTTATGAATTTGTTCTTGATTGGACTTTAAAATTAATTTTTATGGTATGTTGATCAGATTTATAAGTTTAAAACCAAACATTAAAATGATTTTGAATGAGTAAATGTATTTTGAACCTAATAATGATCTAACCCTTTCAAAATCATTCTGAGAACATGTCCTTAATGAAATTCTATTATTCTTTTCATCTCTTCTGCTTTTGAGTTGGGATTTTAGAAAGAAGATTGAGGGGGTTTATATGGAATACTTTTATTTGTTTTTCTTAGAAGAATGTAAGAATGGTTCTCAAGTTGTCTTAACCGTATGGCTTTCTTAATTCCAGGTCTCTCCAAAGGAAATTCCGGCTCCTAAGAACTCAGGGTTGCCATTGAATGCTTATATGCTACACAATCTTGCTCATGTTGAGCTTAATGCAATTGATTTGGCATGGGACACGGTTGTTCGATTTTCGCCCTTCAGTGAAGTTCTTGGAGAGGGGTTTTACGCTGACTTTGCTCATGTTGCCGATGATGAGAGCCGTCATTTTACATGGTGTTCACAGAGACTTGCTGAACTTGGATTCAAGTGAGGAGATTATAAACCTTGGGTGTAGTAGTTGATATTTGTTCATTATTACTCACCTTGATTATATTGCTACAAGATATGGAGATATGGCTGCTCATAATTTGCTTTGGAGGGAGTGTGAGAAATCATCTGACAATGTAGCTGCACGCTTGGCATCGATCCCGCTTGTCCAGGTAAATTTGTGTCCATGCTTGTGGTTAGCTATTTGTTTCTTTATACAATGCTTGAAGTCCTTGTTTGCCATTATTCTGCTTTTGATGATCTAGTCTAGAATCTAGAAGTACAAAAAGGAAGAATACCCAACATGAAGGGACAGATCGAAACTGCTTCTGGAAAATATAATGGAAGAGGAACTGTCCAATTCTCACCTATAGGAAGTGGGAAGGGTGGCGTACAAATTAAATTTCTTTGGGAGCTAGGAGGAAATGAGTTCAATCCTATGAAGCACGGACACGAACACGGGACACGGATACAGACATGACAGGACACGGCGATACGCCATTTTCTAAAAAACTAGGATACAGATACGTCGAGGATACGCTAAATTTTTTTTAGTAAATATGTAAATTTAACATAAAATACTAAATGTCTACTAAAAGCATATAATGTCAAGTTAATCACAATGAACATTGGTTAGGCATGTCTCGTGGGAGAAAACGAGTATTTTAGAAGATGAAGACGTATTTTTTTTTTTTCATGAAGTGAAGAGGGAAAGGTGGTTGGTTCTTTTATTATTTAGTTAACTACAATATTAATTATTTCGGATTTGAGCTTTTAACATTTGGACTTAAAGACCACACATGTTTACAAGATGTGTCCGATTTATTAAAAAAATAATAATAAATAAGGACACGTAAAATGGTGTGTCGGACACGTGTCCAAGAAGAATCCGGAAGAATGTGTGTCTGATACGTGTTCGACACGGACTCTTTCTCTATTTTGAAGTGTCCGTGCGAAGAAGGTTCAATCCACGGTGAATACCCACCTAGGAATTAATTTCCTACGATTCCTTGATAACCAAATGTAGTAGAGTAGAGCCAAATAGGTGTCCTGTAAAATTAATCGAGGTGTGTATAAGTTAGTTTGAATATTCACGGATATAAAAACAATTTATGCCTGATGCATCTCTTCGTCAATGATGCTTGCTTTGAAGAAAGTAAAATATTGATCAAGGGTACAAATGGATGGGGTCACAGACTCACAGGATGAGAAGAAACAGATTTTGAAGTATAGTTTTGGAAGAGTACCAAGCCCCTCTAGAAGAGCGGAAACTTGTATTTCTTTTGTTTATTTTAATAAGTAGATTAGCTCGTTTGTTTATCTAAAAAATGTATTTTAGCTCATTCAGGTTTCTATAACCTTTTATTTTATATAAAAAAAACATATATTTATGTAATTAAATATCACATTCTGTAGGAAGCTAGAGGACTTGATGCTGGCCCTCGACTCGTGAAGAAGTTAATTGGCTTTGGGGATCACAGAACATCTGATATTGTAGCTAAAATTGCTGATGAAGAAGTAGCACACGTAGCTGTTGGTGTAGACTGGTTCATTCTAGTCTGTCAGAAAATGGAACGCGTTCCATGCTCCACATTTAAAGGTTTATATCCACCATCATGTCAGTTCTATTTCATTTAAATGATACTAGTCATAAAGCTTGCAATGCTGGATTTTTCTCTAGTAACATCTTTTCGAGACCAATACAGGCTTGTTAAAAGAATACAATGTGGAACTAAAAGGGCCTTTCAATTATTCAGCTCGAGATGAAGCTGGCCTTCCCCGTGATTGGTATGAAAAAGTTCAAATCTTTGTTTTATAGTTGAATTTTTCTCTGCCCAACTTTCAGTCAATTGTTTCTCCAGCTCTAAGTTTGTCTCCATCCACTAAAATGGATACTACTTCTCGTACTTTATAGGTATGATATATCAAACACGAACGGGCAAGATGAGACAAGTGGTGGTGCTAAAAATGAACAGTTATCTGTGGTTCGTAACCATCAATCTTATGTAATGCCTGTACTTTTCTGAACCATGTATAAGTGTTTGTTTGTTATATTAGTCACTTTTTGGTATTACATGCCATTCCAGGTTTATGATAGGCTCGCTTCCGTTATATCCATGGAAAGCAAGAACTCGAGTTTGCATGGGCCTCCAGAATGAGAATGAGTTGTGTGATTGACCATCTTTTAGCGTTCTTGGAATGCAGTTCGCTGTGCTGTTAATGCAAGCTGCATGGCTGAGAACCTGATGAGTGATTCTGGAGCACAGTTTCATATGGTTAGTTTCCTATTTTATCTCAGCCATTAGGATTAAGAGCATGAATTCATCTCCAGGCTAATGTAGAACTGCTTGAGGATCTCTCTAGATCCATCGTTTTTTGTCCTTACTCTGCAAATTTTGGCTAGAAACTGTTTAGAGATGAAAATAAACACTATTTACAAATTCTCTAGATTACATTTTGGAGAATTAATTAATCTACTTGCCTAAGTCAATGACGGTCTTTGGTTTTAAAGCTAATCTAGATAGAGAAGTTTATATCTACTGGGATGGGTTGTGGAAAAGTTAAGGATGCCGCTCCAATATAGCCGAAAGTTTTGCAAATTGGTTTACGTACTTCTCAAATTTGCATCTAGTAGTTATTAGGGAGTATGTAGATTTTTGGTTTCTATGAGGAAGCTACATTGTGGCGACCTCATTTAATAACTTTTCCTATTGTGTTCATAACGAACTTGTTTGGACTTTGCAGAGCAAACTTCTTTCAACTTGAGGGCATTAGGGACAGGAAGCATTTGTGAGAGTACTAGTAGAATAGTATCAGGAGTAGGATAGTATTAGGAGTATAATGGTAATTACTTATCTTAGGCTATAAATAGGATTGTTAAAGGACAATAAGAAACCAAAAAGTCTTGGATTCAATCTATAGTGGTCAGGTCACCTACCTAGAAATTAATTTCTTACGAGTTTTCTTAACGTTCAAATGTTGTAGAGTCAGACAATGTCTTGTGACTGTGAGAATAGTTCAAGTATGCACACTCACTAATGTAAAAGAAGTGTTTAAGTTCTTAGTTGGTGTAATCTCCTGGGGGCGACACAATGATCGAGCGCCTGGATCTTGAGGGTGTGTTCCCCTTGAGAACCTAGGTTCAAGGCGGCCGTGAGATTAATTTCTCAGGCAACCCCAAATTTCGCCTCCGTTGTCAGGCGTCTGGCCTAGAGACGGACGTGATTACCTCGGGTATAGGGGAATAAAGCTTTGATTTTTTGTTTTTTTTTAAAAAAAATCTTAGTTGGTGTGGACCTTTTCCTCGTAAGGCACTTTTCCTACAAAATCTCCCAAGGACCCGATTATATTGAAATTTCTTATGGAAATGTTATAAAGAAACAAGAACATCCAACCGATTAAGTGACAATATTGGAGGTGATTAGTGGACTGCCTTAGTCGTATGCTTTTGCTAGGGGCACGTAACAAGATTATTTAAGGTTTTGATTGGAGGAGGCTTGATGTTAATTACAAAGAGAAAGCTTATCGTTAAAGAATTTGAATATGAAATCAGAATTCTTAGGTATCAAAATGCATACAGATGTTATCAATTACTTATCTATCTAAAGCTTTTGATTGAGCATGGCTGGCAGTTTATCTGGGCCTGAGGGGTTGGACTTGGAGTATAACCCACATTTCCAAAGCAGGTCGTAACCAAATGTAATAAGGTCAGACAATCGTGAATAGCCAAGACATTACTTTGTAGATTTAGGGAATTGATGCTGAACTTTCAATAAAAAACGATTGTTTTGTGAAAATAGTCGAGATATAACATTTGGTGAGCTGATCGAGGATATAGGGTCTCCCTTATGCTTTTGGTGAGGGCATTTCGTCCCATATTGGCTTCGACATTTTTGTTTCTTTGTCAAAAACGGAACTAAAAATTTGAAAGGAAAGGGAAAACCAAAATGGTGACTGAATAATCGATTGTTATTTTATCGAATTTTCCAAGAAGGCTACTCGTCGCCATAGCAAAGAAACCTTCTTTGACTTGTGAGAGACCTTATATATATTTTATTGCACCCTGTTTTGGAATTTTGTTTCGTATAAAAGTTAAAAGTGCCGAATTTGATGATTTGAAACTTGAAAGGTACTGTGATTTGCAAAGGAATGGCATTTTCTGTTTCGTGTAATTGAAAGTTATTTTGGGGATTTTTCATGACTATCAATAATAAATATAAATATAAACAAAATAAATGTTAATTTTTTTTAATAAAATTCAAAAAATAAAAAAAATCAATCAGATTAAACTTATGACTACAATCAAGACGTCCTAATTGATGGTCATCAATCAAATGAAATTGATGACTCCAATCGAGTTAAATTGATTGAAAACATAAAAGTCGAAATATTTTGATATGTATTGAAATATTTTTTTTAAAGTTATAATGAAAGTAGTGAGGTTGGAATTTGTTGTCTTGAAACAATTTTTTTTAAAAATTGTTTACATCATTTATATAATTACTATTTTTTGTTTTAAGATGAGTATAATTTTTGGTATTGACATCTTGTATGACTTAATGATAAAAAAGATATTGATTTAAATTTCTTGTGTCACAATTGTTGTCCAATTTTTTTTTAAAAAAAATTATGGATTGTCATGAATATTCACTTGAAATTAAGATTTAAAGAGATTTATTACCAATTTATATTAATTGATTAAGGATCAAACGTATTTATAAATTATAAGACTTAAGTCATTACATTAATTTTTGACAATTTTTTTTAATGAGATATTTCGTAGGTAGGGATCAAATTGTTAAAAAAAATTAACGTGTGAACAGACTGAGCAATACAAATAACTATTACTCTCAAATAAAATGAGAGTTAGATATCGATTTTTAGAATTGAATGAGTGTGGAGTCGAAATGGTAAATAAATTGTCAATCGCACAACCAACGCATTTAGTTCTTGTTTTCACTCCTAATATAGGAAGATGTTTGTTTGCATTATTGGTTTTGACTCTCATTGTTATTATTATACTAAAAGTGTATGAACCCTGTTTTTCGTTTTCTTTCTCAAATTCAAACCCAACCACTTCGTTTATTGTGTCTTTCATTGAATTATATTGATTTCCATTACAAAAATACATTTTTTCTTGAAAAAACAAACCTTTCCGTCGTCATCTAAGACTTGCTTTGTTCAAAAAAAGCATATAATAAATATAAAGCTACACTTTATATCTGTACAAATTGTTCCAACCCCTTCAACAAATTAATCAAAGCGTCAACAATCTGCAACATAAAAACCCACAGAATCATCGAATCTTATCATTCTCAAACGCAAACTCTGATCAAACCCAAAAATCAAAGATGTGCTGTGGAGATGGCGATTGTAGGCCACTGGGCTTCTTGCTCGGCTTGCCCTTTGCGCTCATTTCTCTTCTCCTTTCAATCATCGGCGTAGTGATCTGGATTGTGGGGTAAACTTCTCATAAACCCTTTGATTTTTAGCTTCTGGGTGTTCTTGATTTCGTTTTTTCCTTCTGAATCTGTCTGCCCTTTGAGTTTTTCTGTTGATTCGTGGCTTTAATTTTGGTGGGGTTTTGTTGCAGATTGACGCTTACTTGCATATGTCCTTGTTGTTTGTGCTTGACGGTGATCGTGGAGCTTGCGTTGGGGCTCATTAAAGCCCCAATTCATGTCATGGAGTGGTTCACTTCACAGATTCCTTGTTGATCGTTCATAAGAGGAAAGTGGGTGAAGCTTTTTTTAGTGTGTAATTACCTTGATTCTGTAAAATTCGCATTTCATTTGAACTTTGTGCTCTTTGGAATTATCTTGGTATTTGTATGTTTTTTTTTAGAGATTCACTGAAATAGGCTTGAATTGTTTGTTTGTTTGTTTGTTCATTACATCAATAATCAATATAGAATCGAAAAGTTGTCTTTTACAATACTTCTGGATGCAAATTTTATTCCATACAGAGTTTGGTTTTCTGATTTCTGATGATACTACTAGCATTGAAATTCTGTGTAGATATTGTTATTTTGGGGTTAAAATGATTGAAAACAGTGCTTAAGCCTCATCTTCATCATGATCATCCATCTTCCAAGAGCCATCAGTATCCTGTACCATGCCTTTGTGTTGAATACACCACCATGATGCAGGCACCAAATACTCATGTTTTAGAGCATCCAAGTATTTGTTCACAAGTGCTATGTCTCTTTTCACTTCCAAGAAAAACCCACCTTTATTTCCCTGTGTTCCTGCCACCCCATGAAGATAAACCTCCAAAGAATGCCAGATCAGAAAATCTCCAGGACTCTTCAAGTATTCCGATTTTCGCGTATCGATTTCCAGCTTCTCTCCGACGTCCATATAACCCAAGAGTGGGTAATCTGGTACTATGTCGATCTTGTTTCGAGTTTGCAGAAGATGTAGATCCTTCATGGAATGAAAAAACTTGCTGAAATTCTGGTCTCCTACATTTGGACTGGCAAACAGAAATGCTGTTACAGGGCAGCATTTCTGGGGTTGTGATTTTGGCTTATTTATCTGATTTGCAACAATGTCTGCTGCATTCAGGGTTCCAAGGGCAGCACCTAAACTGTGTCCTGTTATAGTTATACTGATCTCTTCATCTTTATATGCTTCTACTAGCCTCTCAACTTCAGATAGAACCTAACAGATTAGAAGATAATAGAATATAGTTAGTGAGTGTTATCAGTTACTGGGAAAATGTTACATATGATAGTATTGATACTCGCCTGATGTCTCGCGCTGTTCGGGTCATATGGCGATTGAGAATTTTTAGAAGTGTAAATGTAAAGCCAGCCTTTGTGTACATTAGAATCATTAGCTGCTCCAAATAGTTCGGAGGCAGGAACAAGAGGAAACTCAAAGTCATTGACCCATTCGAATGCTTGTACTGTTCCTCTCCAAGTAATTACTATGTCCCTTCTTCCCATTTCAGTTTTTCCCTCATCCGTTGCCACCGCGATGTACCCTATCCAGTTCGATTCTTTGTTCCAAGCTTCCTTCAATAGAGACTTCAATATAAATGCTTCTGAAACTTCAATCCCTGAAGTTGCATATAAGAATTTGGTGATCTTGTACTTGCACGGATTGGGTATAGCTAAACCAACTTTGGAGAATAGGTTCTTCCTTGCATAATGGCTGTCCCCAGCAAATTTTGACATCCTGTTTGAATTGAAAGCATCGTACGTCGCCTGAGCCATATCTCCATAGTGAAGAATGTATTTTCGTAGATCCATATCCAAAGGATCCAAGAGGTTCTTCCAGTTATCCTCGCCACTGAGCGATCTCCACCTTTGAGCTATGTTGCCTATCATTTTTCCACAAGTCCCAACTCTCTCAAGTTGTAAATGTCTTTATCTGAAGCAAGGTAATAATATGACTAAAAGCGTGTCGAGGTAGGTAGCGAAAATGTAGAGCACGAAAAGCGCCATGTTTGCTTTCAGATCATCATATTTGTATGTTCCTGGAAGATAGCTAATATTTTGGAATTAGTTTAGTGATTGAATTTCCATGAGTTCACCTAGAACTTGCACCTTCACATGAACCTAAAATTAGCTACTGCACATAGTAGGATTAGTTAACTTGTCAGCCCGAAGAAGTGAGTAATAAAGCATGTTTTTAAAATAATTGATTAAATTTGTTGCATCTAACTATGCACAACACACCAGCGGGTGAAGTTTTTTTTTTTTTTTCTTTTGTACAACAACAATATTTATGGTCAGAATTCAAACATGCGAACCATAAATTGAAGATATATATCAATTACCGATAGACTCAACTCGTTTGGGCTTAGAGGGTGGAGTTAGAAAATAAGCCTTACCTAAATCTTATTCTATTACTGTTCAAGTGGTTTTTTGAGACCACTTTGATACTAACTTTCTCTTAATCTCTCAAAGATTTATGTTTCATTTTCTGATGTGGACATAATTTCAAGCACACTAATTCTTCTTTTAAAATGTCCATTATCAAACCCTTTTGCTTCAAATCTCACATGTTTTTAGTCACCTAAAACTAAAAGTGACTGCCCATCAATCTTTCACAAGTGGGATGCATTTTTTCTTCACTAAAACTTGCCCACTTCTTACAAACTTCTTGTAGTGGCTTTATTATAATTGCTACACCTTCTCACTACTGGTGAGAAGTAGAGGTAATCAAGCAATGGACAACAACTTCTTCATTAATCAGTCATGGAAGCTTTGCGCAGTTACAAGCTTCACAAGCATTATTATCCTAGTGTTCTTGCTTGGCCAAGATTATGAGGCCCTGAACTTCTTAACTTTTCGAAGTTCGACCTCATCGGTGGCATCATCATCGAATCTCGTGGATTATTATGCTGCAGATAACCTTCAGTCACAGTCCAATGTTACTTCATCAGCTACCATCCAGTTGAAGTCTAATGATACTTCACTTCAAAATGAGAATGATAAGCATGAGAAGAAAAGCTGCAATATCTTTGATGGAAAATGGGTTTATGATCCTAAGGCAAGTCCTCTCTATGATCAAACAAAGTGTCCATTTCTTAGCAACCAAGTTAGCTGTCGGAGGAACGGCCGCCAAGATTTCGGCTATGAGAAGTTGACCTGGGAAGCTACAGGGTGTAAGGTTCCAAGGTAAGCTTAAAATTTCAACTTTATTATTTCAACTTCTCTTCTATTTTCAACTCGTTTTGATCTAATGCCGATTCGTGGCGATGTTAAACGTTGTCATTTGAATCTAATTTTGAAGGTTTAATAGCAAAGATATGTTGCAGAAGCTTAGAGGAAAGAGAATGATCATAGTTGGGGATTCACTCAACAGAAACCAATGGGAATCCCTTGCTTGTCTTCTCTACTCTGCTTTACCTCCCTCTCAAGTTTATGTTGATGTACAGAGTGGGAGCTACAAAATCTTCAGAGCAAAGGCAGTGAGCTAAAATTGTAATTTTAGATACTATTAATGTGTCTTTGAAGTAACAATACTTATTACAACCTCAGGAATACAATTGCTCTGTGGAGTTTTACTGGAGCCCGTTTCTAGTTGAACTAGAAGTCGATCGGGAAAATGGCGCCAGAACATTGAAGCTTGATAAACTCTTAGTCATGTCGGAATGGAATGGTGCAAATATCATGGTGTTCAACACTGGTCATTGGTGGGTGCATCAGGGGAAGCTACAGGCGTAAGTACATACAAATTATGTTACATAACAAGAGCATTCTAACTGAATTATTCATAGTTAAAGCATGCTTTCTGATGTAGAACAGATTTCTTTTCATCTCTGAGAAATGAAGGAGGCGTTTGTGCCATCGTTTAAGGGTTAGTTAGGTTGGATTGTAACAGCCCAACCCATTTTTTGGACCACCGATTTTAATAACTGTTGTGTTAACTGTTAGCCCATAAACTAAGTGTTTGAGATACTTGGACCCTCCCTATCTTGAGATCGCTCTCAAGCCCTAGATACTCACTATTTCAATACTTCTCAATATTTTTATCCCACTCCTAATAGAATATGAATATTCCTTACTCTACTCATAGATGAGTCTTATCAAATAATGTGCAACCTAAACACAGGTTATCGTAACTCCTATTATAATAAGTTGCACCTGAAAAGGAAGTTATTATTTACCTCCCGTGTTATAATCTCTCTGTTCATAATAACTTAACCGTCGTCTCAAACGCACCCCAAGTGATAAAATTAAGAATGAATTTTGCAGGTGGGACTACTTTCATTATGATGGGAAGAGAGTAGAAACAATGGAGATGGAGTTGGCACTTGAGGCAGCCATGAAAACCTGGTCAAATTGGATTGATCAAAATGTAGATAGGAAAAAAACAATGGTTTTCTTTAGAAGTATATCACCAGAACACAAGGGGAAGCAATGGTGCTACAATGAAACACAACCGATCTCAGATGAGTCCTACCAAGCGAACTTCCCCGAGTCAGTAACGGAAGTTGTTGAGAGAACAATCCAGAGAATGAAAACCCCTGTAAGATATTTGAACATAACAAAGCTATCCCGGTACCGGAGAGATGCGCATCCATCCGTTTACGCACGAAAGCAAGGGGAGGTATCAGTAGCAATGAAAGAGAGCAAAGAAGAGATCATTGCTGATTGCAGCCATTGGTGTCTGCCTGGTTTGCCTGATACTTGGAACAGACTCTTGTATGCTAACATTGTATCAGACTCTATAGTTCTTGACTAGTGAAAACATTGATATCCATGAACAGTTGAGAGTGAAGATACTGTTTTTCGCCAGCTTCTGCGGCTAAAACCTCTTATCACGATTTTAGGCAGCAGTTAACCTCTAGTAGTCTCCGGTGCCTGGCATAGGGACGGGCGTGGTTACCTTATTTCAAAAAAAGAAAAAAACTCCAGTAAACCATATCTTTATTGATCATAATTCGAAGATCAGCACCATTGATTTTGTTTCTTAACTGATAGTTTTCAAAAGTCAAATTAAGAAGCTGGCGATATAGCATTGTATTCTGATAATATGTGTCTAAAAGACCTTATAAACAAGCTCTGACATTTAACAAATCCTCTACAAAAGGATCTAACCAAGAATAGACTTTGTTACTACAACAATCGTAAACAAAAATATATGAATAAAAGAATGCAGAGACAAAGAATATACAAATTTGTGTGGTTCATTAAAAACGTGGTAATTACATTTGATCATAATCAATAAGAATCAATAGTATTAATAAGTTTGGCGCAAACAATTATAAAATGTGGTAATTACATTTGATCATAATTAATAAGAATCAATAGTATTAATAAGTTTGACGAAAACAATTGTGAAACAAACTCTAAAATAAAATGACCAGTGATATTATTTTTTCAGGTTACCAATTTCTAAATATTTTCAAGAAAAGTATTTTTATAGATCTTAAATTTTGATTGAAATTTCATTATATATTTTAAAATTAAAATACTTTTACTCAATGCTCAAATTCTTATATTCTTATGTGGAGTTTATATATATA
>JBBMEF010000021.1:2314878-2362593 GCA_037832685.1 Sicyos baderoa | reverse complement strand
TCCTTACAATGAAATTCGAAAATTTCAAGAAAGGCCAAATTAACTTCGCCAAAACCATAATGGTTGACTTACGAAGATTATATGGCCAATATAAGCTACATTCTATTTTTTTTTTAATTATATTTCGTACCTAAATTAAAATAGGTTTAGGTGGCCTACCTAAATATTCTTAAAAAAAAAAAAAAAAAAAAAAAAACAAACAAACAACATCATTAACTAACAACATAATTTATTTGAAAGTAGTTATGTATTCTTCTTTGGGGTTGTGAACCCCCTCCCCCAACTTATGCTAAAAAAACCATATTATAAAAATGGCACAATGAAAATATTTAATTTTAAAATATATACACTAATATTATTTATAAAAGACACGATAATTTAGAGGAATACGAGAATGAGACTAATATGAAGTTTAAGAGGTGTTCATGCTTTATTTAAGGATAAAGTATGTTGAGTTATAATAATGCAACCTATATTTAAGCACCAATTATAACAACGAAGCGATTAAGCTATGCATAAACAAAAAATTAGGTTGGTATCTTTTAGTACAAGAAGGGAGAGGAGGACCACACACCCTACTTACTGCTTGTCTCAATTAAATGAAAACAAAATATTAATTATCAGAATTGAACTCATGACCATAGTATTGAACTGGATTTCTACCAAACAACAAACTATCAGGTCATCGTCACTTTCATTAAAAGTTGAAGCCTTTTTTTCCTTAGAGAAATAAAAGTTGAAGTCTAAGTTTTAAGGTTATGATTTCTCTTTTTAGTTGATCACGTAATAATTTAATAATCTTTTGACCTATATAAGGTTGCTATATATGGTGGTCCAAAATCATCAACCAATGTTTAGAATAACTTTTTTAGAATAAAATATTAGATTTTTCTTTCAGAAGCATTGGATACAAAACAAATAAAAAGTTTTTTTTTTTAAGGGTAAAAAAGGAAGATCAATTAGCATATTGGTCTTGGCATTTTGTCTCTTTTAGTGATGAAAGATATCTTTTTTCTTATAAGTAAGTGATGAAGGATCTTTGTGTTTTGACCTAATAAGGATTATTGCTAATTATATACTTTGTGCGTACGGAAAAAATTAGGTGATTGTTTATGTAAGACTTTTATAATTAGTATATAGATTTTTTTTTTTTTTAATTGCCAAAACGGTCAATTAAAATTTTGATGTTCTAAAAAAAAATATAAATAAAATTTGTGTCTTGTGGATATTGCCATAAACTAATATTAATTAGTGGCCGGAGCAAGTGGTTAGGCGTTTATTAAGTTGTGATAATTACTGTTTTTATAGATTTTGTCTTTTTTTTTTTTTTTTTTGTAATCTACGTAACTGAAATTTTTGGATATTCAAAATTATAGATAACTAAAATGTTAGACATCTAACTTTTTTTAGTTAGTCGTATTTATTTTGTATGAATTAATTTCCTACCGATTTTCTTGACATCCACACAAAATTTCAAAATATTAATTAAAAAAAAGAGAAAAATGTGAGAGTAAAAATGTCATTGAAAATTCATGTTGCAGGAGAGCATCCATATGACCTATCAAATGAGTATACTAGGATGTCCCGGGATCTCAAGATGCATGGATATTAGGGGTGAAAGGCAAAATTGACAAATCGCCTAAACTGCTCTAATCGACCGAAACCGACACTTATTCAAGCCGAAACCAAATTTATTGGGCGGTTTTGGTTTCAAATTATGAAAACCCGAATATTTTCGGTCGAGTTTAGTTTCTGATGAATATGTATCGGAAATTACCGAGTCGATCGATTAATATAATATTATAAATGAAGTTATAAACATGAACACTTGTTATAGCTCAGTTGACGAGCCTTTAACTATGTTTTCAATTGATGTGGGTTCAAAATTGGTAAATAGCGTATAATTAAAACAAATAATTATAAAACTGTACTTTGGTATATTGGAGATGCGCTCGCTATTAAACCCTAGGGTGTCGTGTTCAATTCCTAAAAACGAATGTTGATTTTAGATTCTCAAATTCGTTTTTCATTTTCTTTTTAATATCATTCTATAATTCTAATACTATCCCAAGTTTATTTTAATGATTTGTACCGCTGGAAAGGAAATTTCCTCCCAAAGGCCGATGAAGTTTGCAAGAGCCTACAATCGAAAGGGGTGCGACCCAAGCCCTAAGGGGTAGAAGCCCGCAAAAAAATGAATCTAAGCGACTGACCCGAGCTTAAAGAGGTCGTGCATAGTCTGATCCATGTTTCAAAGGAGTCATGCATAGTTTGATCCATGTTTCAGGGGTCGTGCATAGTCTGGTCCACATGTTAAAGGGTCAAGCATAATCTTACCCTACATTTCCAGGGGTCATGCATAGTCTGACCTATGTTCCATTAAGTTATGATCATTAGCGCGTTTGAATTTTCTTTAAAATAAAAATAAAAATTAGTGCCTTTGAATGTATTTGACAAAAAAAAATTAGAAAATTTGTCAATACTTGAATTATCCATTTCATTTTTGGTTTCTTACAAATAAGATTCTTTTTAATTCCATTTGTAGACTATATATATTTTTAATGATTTGTGTGATTTTTATTATTGAGTCATGCAAATTGATAAATAAGGATCAAACTCATTTTTTAGTATGGAGAAATGAAGATAAATACCCATTTGTAAAATTGAAGTTTTTTTTTTTTTTTTTTGATAGGGGAAGATCTGATATTATTATTATTATGTTTAATTACTGGAAGATTTGATTTTCAGGGTGGGAAGAAAAGAGGTATTTAAGTTATAACCCAAATTCTTCAAATTCGAGAAAAAGAAACTACCAACCAATCTCACCGCGAGGCGCGTATCTTACACTCGCCCCCACTATTTGCCTCCTCCATTGGCGTGTATCCCGCACGTCAAAATAACGCGTGAGTATTTCTGGTGATACTTCACGGGCACGGCTTTTAATTTCCCACTCACACGCGCGCTTCACTTTTAGAGAGAGAAAGTAATTTCCTTTTTCTAGAGAGAGAAAGTGTGTTCTTCGAATCCATTCGCAACAAAAATTTACTCAGCAACAACGCAAAACGAAGAAGATTCTCAGTCCCCAAAAACCCTAAACTGTTTCTCCAATTTCTTCTTTACTGTAAGATTTCGGTTCTTCTTCTTCTTCTTCTGCATTTTCATCTAGGGTTTTTCCATTCTTATTAGGGTTTATCGGCGGAATTTGAATCTTGTTTTGTCAGGCCTTTAGGGATTAGGGTTTTCTTTTCTTGTCTTTTGGTTTGATTTTTCTGTCAATTATTTAGGTTATCGCCCCTGTGTTTCTTCCGGTGAAGATCAGGTGGTAGGTTTTTAGGGTTTTGGTTGTGTCGAATGTATGGCCGAGGGAGGTGCCGGCGACGGCGTTACACAGAAACAGAGGCACGTTGAGATTAAGGTTTACACTAGGAAGGTCTTCAGGGGCCTCAGGAAGAACAATAACAATAATACGAATTCAATTGCTGGTGTCGACACCGTTGCGACCTCTGTTATTCAGAACAACAAAGAGGATAACGATGACATCCAAAATAAACAAACCTCTACTGCCCCAACCATCACCACCCCAACTCCCACGAACACCAACAACGATAGCGATGACTCCAATGTTAATAGTGGCATTAACAATGACAGCGATAACAATTTGCCTCGGCCTCTAACAGTGACAGAGGATGAAAATCAGACACCGAAGCAGCTTATTTCGAGAATTGATGCGGCCTCTGATGATTCCTCATGCGACAACCGTCTGCAGGTTGCAGCTGGGGATGATGTGCAGAGTATTCGGAACCAACCCTCTGCAAATGGAGTCGTGGAGAAGGCTGTGGAAATTTATAGTAGCAATAGTATGGCCTTGAGGTTTAACCACGAGGCTCGAGAACTTCGGCATAAGCTTGAGAGTGAGCTTGAGATAGTAAGGAATATGTTGGAGAGAATTGAGGCAAAACAAGGGGAGTTAAGTAAGGCTAGTAACGTTCATGCTTCGGTTAATGAAGGGATGTATAAGGTTGGTGAAGATAATCATATCCGTCCTGAGGTTCCTGCTGTTTGTGTGCCTCGTGAGCCTTCTAGTCCTCTTATACAATCGAGTATACATATATCAATGTTGGAAAACAGTCAGGGTGTGATTGATTACGTGGAGAAAGAGAAAATAACTCCTAAAGAAAACCCATTGTATCGAAGTTCCGAATTCCTACTTGAAAATGATAAGCTCCCACCTGCTGAGGCTAGTAATTTTCATGGTTCGTTTAATCAAGAAATGTTTCAGGTTCCTGAAGATAATCAGATCCGTCCTGAGGTTGCTGCTGTTCGTGTGCCTCGTGAGCCTCCTAGGCCTCTTATTCAATCGAGTATATCAGTGTTGGAAAACAGTCAGGGTGTGATTGATTATGTGGAGAAAGAGAAAAGAACTCCTAAAGCTAACCCATTGTATCCAAGTTCAGAATTTTTACTTGGAAAAGATAGGCTCCCACCAGCTGAGAGTAATAAGAAGGCAAAAATGAATATCAAGAAGCCGGGTGTTGGAAAATTTCCTCCAGGTTTTGGGCTGAGTTCCAAGTTTTTTAAGAGCTGCAGTTCAATTTTGGATAGATTGATTAAGCACAAGTATGGTTGGGTGTTTGATGCTCCAGTCGATGTGGAGGGTCTTGGTTTGCATGATTACCATACCACCATTAAGCATCCAATGGATCTAGGAACGGTAAAATCCAGGCTGAACAAAAACTGGTACAAGTTGCCTAAAGAATTTGCTGAGGATGTGAGACTTACATTTCGCAATGCTATGACATATAATCCTCCAGGACAAGATGTCCATGCAATGGCAGACCAATTGTCGACAATGTTTGAGGATAGGTGGGCTGATATAGAGTCAGATTATAACCGAGAGATGAGATTTGGACTAGACTATGGTGCTGCTCTTTCCACGCGTACTTTCAGAAAGGTTCGTCTTCCACCTCTTGATGTGAGACAGATATGGGATAGGTCAGAATCCACCACATACCATCTTGATTCCAAGAATAAACCCTTGGGATCTACTCCTGCAGCTAGGACACCTGCTTCCAAGAAGCCCTTGGCAAAAGATCCTTTTAAAAGAGACATGACTTTTGAGGAGAAGCAAAAGCTCAGTAGTAATCTTCAGAGTTTATTATCTGTAAGACCAGATGCCATTATAGAAATAGTTAAGAGGAGAAATTCAGGTATTTTGCAAGATGATGAACAAATTGAAGTGGAGATTGATAGCATGGATGCAGAGACACTCTGGGAGCTTGATAGGTTAGTGATAAACTACAGAAAAAGTATGAACAAGAGGAAGAGAAAAGCTGCGCTTGCACTTCTAGCAAGAGGAGATGATAAACACATTATTGCTAAGAAGGTAAAGCCCTGAATACAATTTGTGATTTATATTGGGTTATTGTAATTGTGCTATGAAGTACTAAAGACAGTTCCGGTTACCTTCTTTTATCGATACAGGCCCCTGTTTTGATGGAGGTCCCAAATGAAACTAAAGCAGGTGGATTAATCGTTGTTTCAGGTTTTCCCTTCTTATTTTTTTAGTTTGTGTATGTATTAAATTTTTAAATTGTGTTCACAGATGGAAATATCGTTTCATCTTCATTGCTCGTTCAAGGACAGGGCAATAGTAGGAGTAGGTCAAGTAGTTCAAACAGTTCTAGCATTGATTCTGGATCTTCTTCTAGTGGTATGACTGTATTTGGATTTAAGCCATTAGTTTCCGCATTCCTGAATCTTAATAGTAATTTTTTTTGTAGCTGTATTCTTATTGTTCTAATTGTTATTTTTGGAAAAATTACAGGTTCTGATAGTGATAGTTCTTCAACATCTGGATCAGACAGTGGGTCTTAAAGGGCTTCAAATATTCTTCAGGTTGGCCTGCCAAATTAGTCTGATTCTCTTTTTTTCTTTCTTAATAATTTTTTAAAAATTATATTCTTGTTCCTTTGATGAGTTCTTAGTTTCTGGTTCCTTCATCTGCTTTGTTTTTTGTATCATCTTAATCTTTGTGCGGTACAGACTACAGTTCTATCTGGTAGATCGATTTATTTATTTGATTTACTTATTCTATAGGACCAGAAGAATTCTTGGTTCAAAATTTTTATCTTCTAGTTTTTAGTATTTTAATTTGAAAATTGAGGGGTAAGTTAGAGAGCTTTAAAGTTGCAACCTTGTTTATAAGTTTTTAATTTAAGATGTGACTTTGGGGTGTTCATTGAGATTATTATATTAAATATGTCAAAATTTTCATCGTTCATGGCGCGTGCACATGCTAAGAAACTTGTGTTATCCTCCATCGTTTTCTTTGAAGCTATGGACATTAAATGCTTTGAACATGGTGTTTTTACTCGTTAGTCTTGGTTTAGTTTATAGTTTTAAATGAATTCTTATTAAAATGAAAATCACAAGTATATTGTAGTAGTATGATTTTATAACATATTATCTGAGACTGTTAAGGATGAATAAAATTGACCAGAACCTTTACAAGATTAGACTAAATTGTTGAGGTTTAAGAAAAGACTTAATGCCATTTTTGAACAGCTTGATTCCCACGAGTCAATCACTACGGTTTAGTTTTCAAGTTCTTAGGTAGAGGTGGTAACTAGGGATTAGATCCATGACCTTTAATCACTTTTTGATATACATTCAAGATTCTTGTTTGACCAGTAGGTCCATTCATAATAATTAAAATCGTTAGTAAAGTGGTAGAATGACTCCTATACTCGGGAATCCACTGGCCCCTTGCTAGGTGGTGGCACCGTGATACATTGGGATTTACTTTGTGATGATGATTCGTGAATAAATTAGTTTCACAGCTGTGTCCTTGTCCTCTTAGAATAGAATATAAACTTGGAGATATTTAAGCTTATTTAGATTACCATCACTCCCCGGCGCAGTTGGTTGTAGACTTGGGCTTTGAAGGTGTGCTCCCCTTAAGGTCTCAAGTTCGATACTTGTGACATTAATTTGTAGACACCTCCTATATCTCTATTCTTTCAATGTCTCCCAATGCCTTGTTTCAAAAAAAAAAAAAAGTTAACCATCACTCCCTTTTCTAATTATGTGTATAATAAATTGGCAAACAAGCCTTTTAGTTTTGATTAGTGGTTACAGGAATGAAAATCTTACAAATCCCTTCTTTTTTCTTGGATAGATGTCAATTTTTTTGAAGTGGGAGTGCACTTTAGAGGTGGAAACCAAATGAGTAGAGTCTTGCGCAGGTTGGAAAGGCTTGAAAACAAGTCCATTCATGTTCAGCCAGTGGCAAACCGAGCCTTTTGCTGCACTCTGCCATTCTTTTTGCCTCAATTTTTCTGATTAATTAGTGCCCTTTTGCGTACAACTGTTGTACATTGCTAATCCATTGCTACCATCTCAACTCGTTTTTACCATTAGAGCTTGTAATGAAAGTGTTCGCTTTCGCTGTTAAGAGTAGTAACCCGGTTACAGTGTCGAACCAACCGGGCGAGGAACAGTTGAAGCTACCGCAACAAACCACTTTTTTGTGTATATAATTGATATGCCCTCTTGCAATAGCGCTGCTGCCTTGTGTTTTTTTCTCTTTCTTTATGTAAATAATGATCATTAGGAACGTGATTTTGTTAGGCTTAATCGAGTTGCCTTTTTGTCAAGATTTGGTTCCTTCGTTATACAGATTCTCCCATCCATAAATCTCATTTTTTGGTCTAATAGTTTGAGTTTTGTTCCATTTAGGTTCACTTAAATCAAATGTAAACCTATTTCAAAAAAATATTTGAGAAAGTTTATTT
Source organism: Sicyos baderoa (assembly GCA_037832685.1). Classification (NCBI taxonomy): domain Eukaryota; kingdom Viridiplantae; phylum Streptophyta; class Magnoliopsida; order Cucurbitales; family Cucurbitaceae; genus Sicyos; species Sicyos baderoa. Next base: position 2,354,800 of record JBBMEF010000021.1, on the reverse strand, counting down.
TTATTATTATTATTTATTTTTTTGACAGAAGAAAGAAATAATTTTTGAGATTAGAACCAATTTATGATTTTTTATTTTTAAATACACCGATTAAAATTGAACAAATTTTAGGGCATGTTTGGCTTTGAAGGGATGAGTTGAGATGAGTTAGATGCAATGAGAAGAGAAAAGTGATAATAAATCATTCAATCAAATTGGAAGATTTGAAATTTTTATTTAAATAAAAAAATTGATATTTAATAGTTTTTTTAATATTTAGCTCGGATAGAATTAATAAACAAAATTAGATATTTTGCTTGTTGTTTTGTCTGGTTCAATGAATAAATCTTTTAAAAAAAAAATATATAGAGTTTATAAATAATTGAATAAAAATGAATATTTCTAAGGAAAATGTAGGAAATTCTGGGGGAGCCCTTCAGAATCTGCAATTCTGTTCTCTTTTTTTAAATTATTTTTGTACTTTCGTCATTTTCTACGCTATATTGAACTTTTTTTTCTACTTTGGTTTCCTATTTTCTTTTCTTTGGTTTTTCTTTACTTTTTCTCTACATTTTTTTTTCTAATTTTTTTTTTTACGCTAGCAATAAGTCAGGCTGTTACATGATATTAAATCATTCAGTCAAATTGGTTGATTTATATTCATAAAAAAGATGTTATCTAAAAGTAAGTTTATAAAAAAAATAATAATAATAGAACTTTTTTGAAGTAATCTAAATTGAACTACATGACCGATTAGAAAATATAAAATAAAATATCTTTTAAAATAAATGTAGTATAAAAAATTTATTTGATCGGTGGTATACAACATACAATTCTTGTTTTAATATATAGAAATTTCAAAAGTTGAAATTTATTTAGAAAATTTTAATCATAGTCCTAGGTATTTATTTTAGATGCTATTTTAAAATTTGAAGTAAATATCAAAAATTTATTTTATTGAATATATATATCAACTAAATTAACTAAATTATTCAATATAACGACAGTAATATTGATTTTAATATAGAGAATTTGCGATTCGTAACATATTTTTGTCTCTTCATTACAATTATAGCATATTTTTAAAAATAATTTCATTCATAGCATATTTTGTCCAAAATTTATATTCTACCGTTATTAGACTTCTATCCGTTTAATTCATAGACTTCAATCGTTTTTGTGCTTTAAATAAATAAGTTTGGGAAGCAAACGATAGGAAAATTATTCAAAATTTATTTTAATGATATTAAATATAATGATAATATCATTTTGAAATTTATTTTATTTTATTTTATTTGTGAGAAGATTTTCTTTTATCTATTATTTAAATAAAATTTAAAATTTTGTATATTTTCTTTATTTAAAATACATGGCATAATTTTTGTTTTCAAATATTTATCATATATAGTTCTATATAATAAATTATGAAGTCAAAAAAAGGAATTTTAAATGTTATTTCATTTTATTTATTTTTTAAATTAAATTTAAAACTGAAACATAAAACAAATATGAACAAATAGTTTTAGTTTAAAAAAATAAATAAATACATTAATAATGACTAAATAATATATTTTAAAATTGTAAAAAAAATGTATTATAAAAGAAAAAAAATACAAATATATAATAAATAATTATAAACAATTTGGTTAAGTGGATGAGTTGGTCGAAAATGTTAACTTGAATAACTAAGCAGTAAAATTGTTGAGGTTTGATTCTGGTTTATGACAATTTTATTAAAAAAAAAATAAAAAGTTGTCTAGCCCGGCCAAACATGGTATAAAATGGGATCCCATCCCCACATTTTTTTTCTCACTCCAAATATGTCTTTATTAATCATCTCATTTTATGGCTAACGATATTTATTAATCATCTCGGTTTGGTGTTAGAGTTCAAAACCTAAACTTAAATTTATTTTATCTAAATTACTTTACTAGTTCCATGAACTTAGATTTACAAAGTTATTTGGCTAATATCTTACTTTAGTATGGTAATAAAAATCATTTTTCAATAAATAAAAAAGGATATACAATTAATTGAATACATTTGAAGGGCAACCGATATCAAAATTTTTATCCCTAGATTATAAATGTTCTAAAACACTATTTATTTTGACTCAACCATTTGTTATTTTTGTATATATTCAAGTATTTCTTTCGTTCTTAGAAAATAATGATAATCTTTCCTCTATTTTTTTTCATTCCTAAATAATTCTTACGTGATACAATATTTGGAGGCAAAATTTTTAATTTGGATTTGATTTATAAACGTAAATAAAACCGCGCGTATGTAAAAACACTTCAAAATTTCAGAAAACAAAAAACTGCCCGCCATAAACCGACTCATCCCAGCAAGAAAGCGCGTGACCCACACGTCCGAGATTGTTCTAAATACAACGCCCCTTGGCGCGTACCATTTCAACCACTTTAGAGAGAGAAAGCCATTTTTGGTAGAGAGAGAAAGTGTGTGCAAGATCCGGTCGCAAAAAAAAAAAAAAAAAAGCTTCAGCTCCAAACCCTACTGTATCTCCAATCTCCTTCTTCTCTGTAAGCTTTCACTTTGTAATTCTTCATCTTCTTCTTCTTCTGCATGTTCCGTCTAGGGTTAGGGTTTTGTGTTTCTTGAAATTAGGGTTTATCGGAGGAATTTGAATCGTGTTCGATTTTAGGAATTAGGGTTTTCATTTCTCGCCGATTGGTGTAATTTTTCTGTGTTTCTTCCGCCGGACGAGGAGTTTTTGTTTGTTTGATAAATCTGATTTTGAATAAGGTTTTCAGCTGGGGGGTATTTAGGGTTTTGATTGAGTTTCATGTATGGCTTCGGGACCTTCAGCTGGTGAGGGAGGTGCCGGCGATGGCGTAAGAGAGAAACAGAGGTTCGTCGAGATTAAGGTTTATACTAGGAAGGCCTTCAAAGGCCTCAGGAAGAACAACAACAACAACAACAATGATATTACGAATTCAATTGTCGATGTCGCCACTGTTTCGGCCTCTGTTATTGAGAACAAAGAGGATAATAATGATATTCGAAACAAAGAAACCTCCACTGCTCCAACCATCACTACCCCAACTCCCACCCCCACCACTACCACCAACAACGATGATACCAACGTTAAAAGTGACATTAACCTTGACAATGGTAGCAATTTGCCCCAGCCTCTTCCATGTACGGCGGTGACAGAGGATGAGAATCCGACGCAGCAGCAGCTTATTTCAAGGTTTGATGCGGCCTCTGATGATTCCTCCTGCCACAACCGTCCGCAGGTTGCAGCTGGGGATGCTGTGCAGAGCACTCGGGATGAACCCTTTGGAAATGGTGGTGTGGAGAAGGCTGTGGAAAATCATAACAACAATAGTGTGGCCTCAAGGTCTAAGCAGGAGGTGCAAGAACTTAGGCATAAGCTTGAGGGTGAGCTTGAGATGATAAGAAATTTGTTGAAAAGAGTTGAGGCAAAACAGGGGGAGTTAAGTGAGTCGAGTAATTTTCATGGTTCGGCTAATGAAGGGATGGATAAGGTTGGTGAAGATAATCAGATTCATCCTGAGGTTGCTGCTGTATGTTTGCCTCGTGTGCCTTCTGGGCCTCCGAGTCAATTGAGTATTCCGGTGTTGGAAAACAGTCAGGGTGTGAGTGATTATGTGGAGAAAGAGAAAAGAACTCCTAAAGCTAACCCATTGTATCGAAATTCAGAATTTTTACTTGGAAAAGATAGGCTCCCACCAGCTGAGAGTAATAAGAAGGCAAAAACGAATACGAAGAAGCTGGTTGGAGGAGAAGTCACTCACGGATTTGGGCTGGGTTCCAAGTTTTTGAAGAGTTGCAGTTCACTTCTTGATAAATTGATTAAGCACAAGTATGGTTGGGTGTTTGATGCTCCGGTTGATGTGGAGGCTCTTGGTTTGCATGATTATCATACCATCATTAAGCATCCAATGGACCTAGGAACAGTAAAATCTAGGCTGAACAAAAACTGGTACAAGGCGCCTAGAGAATTTGCTGAGGATGTGAGACTTACATTTCGCAATGCTATGACATATAATCCTCCAGGACAAGATGTCCATGCAATGGCAGACCAATTGTTGACAATCTTTGAGGATAGGTGGATTGTTATAGAGTCAGACTATAACCGAGAGATGAGATTTGGACTAGACTATGGAGCTTCTCTTTCGTCGCCTACTTCCAGAAAGGCTCGTCTTCCACCACCACCACCTCTTGACATGAGACGGATATTGGAAAGGTCAGAATCCACCACATATCGCCTTGATTCCAAGAATAAACCTTTGAGATCTACTCCGTCAGCTAGGACACCTGCTCCCAAGAAGCCCAAGGCTAAAGATCCCCATAAAAGGGACATGACGTATGAGGAGAAGCAAAAACTCAGTAGTAATCTTCAGAATTTACCTTCTGAAAAACTGGATGCCATTCTACAAATAATTAAGAAGAGAAATTCAGGAATTTTGCAAGAGGATGAAGAAATTGAAGTGGATATCGATAGTGTGGATGCAGAGACACTCTGGGAGCTCGATAGGTTCGTGACAAATTACAGAAAAAGTTTGAGCAAGAAGAAGAGAAAAGCCGAGCTTGCACTTCAAGCAAGAGCAGGTGGTGGACACAATATTTCCCAGAAGGTAAACCCTGAATACAATTTGTGATGTATATTGTATTATTGTTCTATGAAATACTAAAGACAGATCCTATTATTTTCTTTTATAGATTCAGGCCCCTGTTGGGATGGAGGTCCGGAATGAAACTAAAACAGGTGGATAAATCATTATCAGATTTTTTTGTTCTTATTTTCTTAGTTTGTGTAATTATTTAAAGTCGAAGGTTTAAATTTTGTACTCAGATCAAAATAACGTTTCATCTTCAGTGCCCGTTCAAGGACAGGGCAATAGTAGGAGTAGGTCAAGTAGTTCAAACAGTTCTAGCAGTGATTCTGGATCTTCTTCTAGTGGTATGACTATTTTTCGGTTCTCTTATTATTGTACTATTGTTTTATGTGTCTTTTTGTTGAAGCTGTGTTCTCATTGTTATTATTATTTATTTTTGGATAAATTACAGATTCTGATAGTGAAAGTTCTTCAGCATCTGGATCTGATAGTGGATCTTAAAGGGCTTCAAGTATTCTTCAGGTTGTGCTGCCAAATTAGTCTGAATCTCTCTTTTAATAATTATTCGTTCATGTTCTTGTTCTCATAATTAGTTCTTAATTAGTTCTTAGTGTCTGGATCATGTTCTTGTTTCTCTGATGAGTTCTTAGTTCTTGGATCATTTCATCTGCCTCGTTTCTGGTATAATCTTAATATTGGTGCAGTTTAGTTCATTCTCCATCTGGTTTGATTAATTTATTTGTTCTATAGGTTAGTTGGACCCGAAGGATTCTTAGTTCAACTAGGAGTTGTCAGAAAATTTTCTAGGGGCAAAATTTTATCTTTTAATTTTTATATAGTATTTTAATTTTATAAGTTCAGGGTTAAGTTAGAGGGCTTTAAAGTTGCAACGTTGTCTATAATTTTTAAAATTTAAGATATGACTCGGGTGTGAATTGAAGCTATGAGTATTAAATGCTTTCCACGTAGTGTTTCTAGTTTTTATTTAGTTTTATAGTGTTGAATACATTCTTTCTGTAACTAAAACGATAATCACAAGTATATAGCAATTGTATGATTTCATACCATATTATCGAAACTGTTAAGGATGAACAAAATTGAACAGAACTGTACAAAATTAGACAATTTTTTTAAAGGAAAAATAGACTGAATCATTATGTCTTAAAGAAGACTAAATTTTCGTTTTTGAACATGTTGATCATTAGGGATTTTTACAGATCGTTAGGAAGATGACAGAAATAACTTCAATCAAGGTTGTCACACTTCTAGTTATTAGGAGTAGAGCTACATATAAGTGTGTTAATGACCAAGAGGTCAAGGTTCGAATTATCTCACCCTCGTACTGAAAACCTCAAATGGTCAAATAGAGATTATATTAACTTTGAGATTTTACAATCTTACTTGAATAGGATCACAACTATGTTCTTGACTTCTTAGGGATACGTTTTATAGGAAACCCTTACCGCTAAGAGGATTTGTTTAATAGGTTGTACAACTCTGTCCTTGATCAATCCCCACAAGGCAGTCTTGTTTGTAGAGGCTTATGGTATATGTTTTTTTAGAGGTCTCACGTTCAAAACCCATGAGTGAACTTAATTGTAAAATATCTTGTTATCGCTTGAGTTTAGGACCTTGGAATGGGGACAAGACGCGCTCGAGTATTGTGGGAGAAAACTCCAATTTCAGAGTTATTACTCTATCCTTGATCCCTAAGGATATAGACTTTGAGATATTTTAGTTCATTGATTTTCACATAACCATGAAAAAAGTTGAAGAAAAGCTAGTTATGTTTACCAACCCTTTTTGGACTGGTATGATATATTGGCAAGTTTTATGATTAGGGGAATAGTAATCTTACAATTCCCTTCTGCTTTCTTAAACAGATGTTAAATTTTTTCGAAGTCTTGGTTGGTAAGGCTTGAGGAAGTCCATTCATGTTCGACGGGTGGTAAGCCAAGCTTTTGATGTTGGTACTGAAGACAGGGCTGCACTCTGCCATTCATTCTGCCTCAAATTTGTATAATATTTGGTAACTATAAGTAGTAATCTGATCGATAAGTAGTCCTCTCTTGCGTAGAATCTGTACATTGCTAATCTATTGCTGCCATCTCTCTATTATTTTTTAGCACAGATCTTTATTATTAGAGCTTGTAAACCAAGTGTCAGTAACAAGCAACATGGTGTGGATTTCAATTATGCTCACAAAAGTGGTTTGTTGAGGTACCTTTGACTGTTCCTTGAGCTTGTATCTGCCCTTCTATGGCTGCCATTTGTAAGGATTGTTATGAGTTTGCAAGCGCTGCTGCTTGTGTTTAGTTATAAAAGGATCATTAGGAATGTGATTTTGTAAGGTTATACTGATTTACCCCTTCTGTTAAGTTTGGTATTTCGTTTGTCGTTCCACGGGCGAATTGAATTGGCTTTGTTTCTTACAGAGTTGGATGCTATGGTTTTTCTCTACAGTGAACTTTTGAATAAATCCAGGCATCAAAGCTCTTATTCCAATGGTCCCAGGAAGATCTTCCCATTGATTCGAAGCTCCTTGTCGTTCTGCTCGGCTGTCTCGGCCGAAGTCAATAAAATAGTGATAGAAAGAGATATCTTAATTGTTGAACTATGCTTTGTTTCCTTTTTTTAATATAGTTGATGATTCATATCCAAATCATGTTTTTTTAGAAACCAAACGGATGGAACGTCGCAAAATCAACCTTCTTGAGTTTGACAATATGGTTTGAGATTTTGAGCTTCTTTACTTTTTGGTAAAAATAAAAATAATTCAAACCAACAAGATGGGTGGAATTTGGAAATTTTATGCACCCTTGGATATAATTGGTTTTATGTGTTTGTGGGTGTGTATATATATATAATTTTTTCTATAATAAAGGTAGATGTGAAGAATTAAACTTTTCTTATAAAATGGAGTACATTTCAAGTTTGGAAAAAGTGCCCTAATGTTCTTAAAATGCATTGTATGTGTTCTTAAAATTCACTGTATGTTTATCCTTCTACGAATATTCAGTATGGAGTTGTGTTGTTCATGGAGTATGGATATTGAGCTTTTATGTATTTTAATTCGTGTATTAAATATTCAGTAGAGTTTGTCTCTCTTAATTAAATGATTTTTCTCCTTTATCTGTAAACATAGCTAATATACGAAATATTAGTTTCTTTCTTAATGAATACGGAATCCAAAGTCCTAACAGGATAAAGTAGTATCCATACAAACAAATAATCAGTGAAATGAAAAGATTGGAAATAGAAATTTCCATAAGAAAGTTGCAATTTACATTCAAACCTTTCCTTCTTCATCTAAGACTTTCTTTGTTAAGAAAGTCACTCCACATCAATAAGTTAAAACAAAGCATCAATAATCAGCAACCAATAAGAAAAAAAAACAACAGAATAGAATCAAATTCATAACAAAGTTGCTGTGGAGATGGCAATTGCAGGTCGAGCGGGGTTTCTTGCTCGGCATTGCTTTCTCTTCAACCCCGACATTGCTTTCTCTTCTTTACTCCATCATTGGCGTAGTTATCTGGATAGTGGGGTAAGCTTGTGGGTGTTCTTGATTTGGTTGGTTTATTCTGAATCTGTTGCCCCATTTCATTTTTTGACTGTGTTTGGGAGCAGATTGACGCTTAGTTGCATATGTCCTTGTTGTTTGTGCTTTGACAGTGGATAGTGGAGGGAACATTTGAATCATCAGCTGCTCTAAATAGTTTTGGAGGCCAATCAAAGTCATTACCCCATTCTAATGCTTGTATTGTTCCTCTCCAAGCAATTACAATGTCCATTCTTGAATCTTGAGGAGAGCATTCGACCACCGCGCCACCTCTTGAGAATTGAAACTGATCTCATGTATTCGACCACTGCGCCACCCCTTAGAGACTGAAACTGTTGTAAGTAGCCCGAACCATATTCCCATAGTGAAGAATTTGTTGCCGAAGATGGAACCATATTCCCATAGCGAAGGAAGATCGACGTCCAAAGGGCCTACGAGGCTCTTTCAGTTATCCTCTCCACTCAGCCACCTCCATATTTTACCTATGTTACCTATCATCTTCTCTGAAGTTGCAACCTCCCTATTATCTGTTGTTTTCTGAAGCTTCAAGGTAAGAATGTGGCTAAAAAGCGTGTCTAGGTGGGTAACAAAGAAGTTGGGCACCAAAAACACCATGTTTGCAGTCAGATCATCATTTCCATCTGTTATTGGAAGGTAAGCTAACACATGATAGAATTAGGTCAGTGATGGTATTGTCATGCTCTCACCTGAAACTTGCACCTGCACATGAACTTAAAATTAGCTAAAAAGTTTATGGTCCTTCAACTACAGAATAATTTTCGTGCTTCGGGTTTCAATATTCAACCATAGTCCTCAAGGGGTGGCATAGTTGGTTGAAGACTTGGGCTTTGAATGTGTGCTCCCCTCAAAGTCCCAGGTTCGAGACTCACCTGTGATATTAATATGTAGACACCTCCCGTGTCTCCATTCCTTCGATGTCTCCCGATGCCTGACCCGGTTACTCTTGTTTCAAATAAAAAATATTGAACCATAAATCCACATCTGTTACTGTCTCATTCTCTAATATTCAATGCAAACACATCAAGAAACTTACTATAATTGTTTATAAATTTCAGAAACTCAGATGCTCTCTTTAAAATCTTGTATTTGTTGATTGGTTATTGAACAATTTAAACTCTCAAGCCAAAAAGTTGAAGATGAATCGCCCCTCTCAGCTGTTTCCTAAAAAGAAGTTTGTTACGACACCCGTAACAATAAAACAATATGATTATATAAGTCATAATAAAAAAGTTACTACGTTAATAGCCCTTCGAGAGAGGGTTATGTCTTTCTTAAAGTTTCTTCCAACACAAAACCAATTTTTTTACCTACTCTTACTTAGTAGCCTAACAAAGTCAAAGCTATAGCATGGAAGGGTTGGTTGACTTGTAAGCCTGGAGAAGCATGTAATAAAGCATGCTTTTGAAGGTAATTGCTAAAAATTGTTGTATCTAACTATGTAACCACCACACCACACCAGAGATGGAGTTAAGTAGATTAGCTTTACCTTAAGCTTGTTCTATTTGGTAGTGATTGAGCAGTTACTGTTCAAGTGGTTTTAGTCAACCACTCTGCTCCTACTTTCTCTAAAACTCTCAAAGACAATCTGTATCCTTTTCTTATATTGACATATTCTCAAGCACATTAAGTACTTTAAAATGGCCATTATCAGACCCTTTGAATTCAATACATGTTATTAGTCATCTAAGAGTGATTGCCATCAATATCTCACAATTGGGATGCAAATTTTCAAAGGGTATTTCAGGCATTTTTGACTAAAACTTGCCCACTTCTTACAAACTTGTAGTGGATTATTATAATTACCTTTTGAACCAACTTCCAAGATAATTATAGCTTCTCGCTGCTAGTGAGAAGTGGAGGTATCACAAGCAATGGACAACAGCTTCTTCATTAATCAGAAATGGAAGCTTTGCACATTTACAAGCTTCACAGGCATTATTATCCTGGTGTTTTTGCTTGGTCAAGACTATGAGGCCCTGAACTTTCTGACTTTTCGAAGCTCGACCTCATCAGTTGCATCATCACTGAGTCTCCTAGACTATTATGTTGCTGCTAACGTCCAGTTGCAGTCCGATAATACTTCAGAAGCTAACATCCTGCTGCAGCCTAAAGGTAGTTCAGCAGCTAACATCCAGTTGCAGCCTAATGGTACTTCAGCCTCTAATATCCAGTTGCAGTCCAATAATACTTCACTTTTCAGTGAGTATTATAATCATGAGAAGAAAAGCTGCAATATCTTTGATGGCAAATGGGTTTATGATCCTAAGGCAGGTCCTCTCTATGATCAAACGAAGTGTCCATTTCTTAGTGACCAAGTTAGCTGCCGAAGGAATGGCCGCCGAGATTTTGGCTATGAGAAGTTGATCTGGGAAGCCACAGGGTGCAGTGTTCCCAGGTGAGCTTATGTACCAGCTTTATTGTTTCAATCTCTCTTCTATTTTCGTCTCATTTTGATCCATGCGGGTGTTGGATCAGCCACTAATAGTGGAACTAATCATTTGAATCATAAACTTTGAAGGTTTAATAGTAAAGATCTGTTAGAGAAACTCAGAGGAAAGAGAATGATCATAGTTGGGGACTCACTTAACAGAAACCAATGGGAATCTCTTGCTTGTCTTCTCTACTCTGCTTTACCTCCCTCTCGGGTTTATGTTGATGTAAAAAGTGGCAGCTACAAGGTCTTCAGAGCAAAGGTAGTGAGCTGAACTTGTCCATGTACATTTCTCTTGTATTTTCAGATACTATGATGTGTCTTTGAAGTAACAGTATCTATTACAACTTTAGGAATACAATTGTTCTGTGGAGTTTTTCTGGAGCCCCTTTCTGGTGGAACTGAAAGTCAACAGGGCAAATGGTGACAGAATATTGAAGCTTGGCAAACTCTCAGCTATGTCAAAGAAGTGGTATGGTGCACATATCATGGTGTTCAATACTGGTCATTGGTGGGTGCATCAGGGGAAGTTACAGGCGTAAGTAATCAGAATCCTATCGCATAACAAGAGCACTCGAACCGCCTTAAGCAATCAGAGCTAAAGTGGCTTTTTTATTTAGAAAATGTTACATTTCATCTCTGAGAAACTAAGTGAACTTTTCAGGTGGGATTACTTTCAATATGATGGGAAGATGGTAGAAACAATGGAGGTGGAGTTGGCACTTGAGGCAGCCATGAAAACCTGGTCAACTTGGATTGATAAGAATGTAGATACGAATAAAACAATGGTTTTCTTTAGAAGTATATCACCAGAACATAAGGGGAAGCAATGGTGCTACAGTGAAACCCAACCAATCTCAGATGAGTCCTACCAAGAGGTATTCCCTGAGTCAGTAATTGAAGTTGTTGAGAGAACAATCCAGAGAATGAGAACCCCTGTAAAATATTTGAATATAACAAAGCTAAGCCAGTATCGAAGAGATGCGCATCCATCAGTTTATGCTAGAAAGCAAGGGAAGCTATCAGTAGCAATGGAACAGAGAAAAGAAGATATCATTGCTGATTGCAGCCATTGGTGTTTGCCTGGTTTGCCTGATACTTGGAACAGGCTCTTGTATGCTAACATTGTATCTGTATCAGACTCCTCATAGTTCTAAACTGATTATGTTTCATCCAGGGCAATTACTAATGAAAATGTTGTTATCTATGACTGTAGAATGGCTAGTCATCCAGTTGAAAATGAAGATTCATCACCATATGCCTCTTTCACTAATTTTAACTTATTTTCCCAAGCTTCTGTGACCAAAACCTTTATTCACTATCTGACTTACAGTCGATTTTAGATAGCATTGAACCTCTAGTAAAACATATCTATTGATCATAATTCAAAGATCGGGACCATTCCTTCGATCACCAAGTTCTTTCACGTTTCCAATCAAGAATTTTAACTGAGAGATTTCAAAAGTTCCAAAATTGCCTAAGTTGGTAACATCCGTTGTAGGGTTATCGGTCCTTACTTACCTGTAACAATTAGTAAATGCCCAAACACAAGAGTTTATAGATAATGATGCAGAAGTATTGGTGGATTCTCGATATTCAGTTGAAATAGTAACAACAAGTCTTAAAGAAGATAAATAGATAATAGAACAACTAACCCGAGAGCGCGGTAGACCCCCCTCAAGGTATTAACACAAATGACAGCTGCCCCTCCCCAAAACCCCTACCCCTAGATTTATATACAAAATTACCCTTAGCCTGACCTTCCATCCGTTCAGCAAGAAGGTTGATCTGAATCGTTTGCAAATGAAAAAATGATTTATCTTCCTAGTTTCTTCAGTACTTTTTTTTCTTGAAAAGCAGGTGATTTCATGGCCGTACAAGCATCATTGTCTCCACAATGATTTACTTACACCACCTTGCATTGTATTCTACCAAATATGACTAAGGCAACTGGCCCGAATAAATCATTCTGACATCAGTCCCACCTGCCATATCTGGCGAGACTGCAACCATGTTAAAAACCTTCAAAACAACAATGTTTCTGAGAACATCCGCCTAAAAGACCATATAAACCGGTTCTAACCTTTTACAAGACCTCTAGAAAGAATATTGGCAAGAAGAGACTTCTTACCTTATCCCTTTATGAAAAAAAAAATGAAATAAATGTATGGTGCATATATACGATCAAGCTTCCGAAGTGATTCCCCAAAAAATAATAATAAATAAATAAAGCTTCCCTTCACATGGGGTTAGGCAAAACTGTACTAAAGTTCTTTTACTGAGTCAAAAATCTCACCTGAAAAGCATGAAGTACCTCTTCAGATTGATGAAACTGCCATGCAGTACAATAAAGCAACTTCTTAATGAAGTAACTGCCGCTCCAGCCCAGAATGCTTCTCATGTTGTTTAAATGATTCAAGCCCGCAGCTTAGAAGAATATGCAAAATAAAGCCTTCAGTATAGTGTTTACTCCTAAAACCCATTTCTGGGCATCCCTTCTTCCGGAATTCTCCACATTTTCTACCTTTCACATGCTTACTACTCTCCCCTTTGTATTTCAATGGGATCCTCGATCGAGTCAGCTAACTTCAGTTTCCAGGATACCTCGTACAAGATCAAGACCATGAACGTTTCTTATAAACTACCTTGTTCAATCAACAAATTTGATTGCAGGTTCTGCAGAGAAAGGCAAAAAGATTCATACATTTTGAAGAATGTAAACTGTGAAGCTAGGCCAGGGGAGATCACAGCCATTGCTGGTCCTAGTGGATCTGGTAAGACAACACTGTTGGACATACTTGCCGGAATGATCCCACTTAATAAAGTCTGTGGCCATGTCTTTGTGAATGAAATGGAGATGAATGCGAAGCATTTTCGAAGGATATCTGGCTATGTCATCCAAGAGGAGGACCTTTTTCCTCTTCTTACAGTAGAAGAGACCCTCATGTTCAGCGCTCGTTTGAGGCTGTATGGTGGAATCCACAAGGTCCGAGCTAGAGTGAGGAAGATAATGAAGGAGCTCGGTCTTGAGAATGTCGCCAAAGCAAGAGTAGGCGATGCATCGAGTGGAGGCATTTCAGGAGGGGAAAAGCGAGGAGTTTCAATTGGAGTTGAACTGGTTCATGATCCAGCTGTTATTTTGCTCGATGAACCAACTTCAGGACTTGATTCTACCTCAGCTCTTCAAGTAGCCTTGCTCCTAAAAGCCATGGCCACAAATCAAGGTAAAACCATTATTCTGACCATCCACCAACCTGGATTTCGCATTCTTGAACTTTTTGATCAAATTTTGCTGCTAGCCAAAGGGACTATCCTTCACCAAGGCCCTCTTGAGCTCCTCGAACGACGAATCAAACAATCAGGCCATTCCATTCCTAGATACGTTAACGTAGTCGAATTCGCCATCGAAATAACAGAATCCCTCGAAGTCGACACCAAAGAAGAGAGCGAAACTGAGAATGACAAGATAACAAATACAAATCCAGGTAATCTACAAGAGCATAGCAACAATCCCATTTTCATAAACACAATAGCGAACGAAATCCTAATTCTAGGCCAGAGATTCTGCATCAATGTATTCAGAACAAAGCAACTCTTCTTTTCAAGAACAATACAAGCAATGCTAATCGGATTCATACTCGGAACCATTTTCACAAACGACCCCAACTCGAAGAACCTAAAATTACAAACCCAACTAGGATTCTTCGCCTTCACTCTAGCATTCCTAATGTCAGCCTCAACAGAATGCCTACCAATCTACATACAGCAAAGAAGAATTCTAATGAGAGAAACATCAAGAGGAGCTTACAGAGTTTGTTCATACGTCATAGCAGACACCCTCGTTTTCCTGCCTTTCCTTCTCACCGTCGCGCTTCTCTACGCCATTCCAGTCTACTGGTTGGTCGGATTGAAGAGAGAAATTCTAGGGTTTCTCTACTTCTCCCTCGTCGCTTGGCTCGTCGTCTTGATGGCGAATTCAGTAATCGCCTGCTTCAGCGCGCTGGTGCCCAACTCCGTAATCGGAACTTCACTCGTCGGAACCGTTCTCGGATCGTCGTTTCTCTTCTCTGGATATTTCATCTCGAGAGATGAAATCCCTAAATACTGGGTTTTCATGCACTACTTGAGTTTGTTCAAGTATCCATTTGAATGCTTCGTGATGAACGAATATGGCGGAGATGGAAGGAACAGAAGATGTTTGGTGAAAGAAGATGGAATCTGCGTCGTTCATGGCGATGAGTTCTTGAGAGATCGGGGGCTGGAGAAATCGCAGAAATGGAGCCATTTGGGGATTATGGTGAGCTTCGTTCTCGGTTACAGAGTTCTTTGCTTTCTGATTCTGTGGTACAGATCGAGGACGGCGAGGAAATGAAGGGTTTCGAGTGGATTTGAATTCTCGAGTTCATCGTTTTCGACCTCCATGGATGTTTATTGGAAAGCTTTTGTAGTTCATTGCATTTTTCATGTTCGTTATGATGAAAATGCATGTGTTTCTGAATTTATTCCTTTTTGGGAATTTCTAAATTTGCTCATGTGCTAAGTAGATTTATATTTTTATTATATATTTTTGTCTTTGTTGTTACCTTTTTAGTATGGTTTTGTTTTTGTGTTTTTCCCAATGGATTGTTTTATCACTTTTTGTTACTTCAACCAAATTCAAATTCACCACTAATTAGTTTTATTGACATTTTGTATGACTTAATAATCATGAGATTAACGATGTATAAGTGTGATTGATTATTTATTTTGGTGTTAATCTATTTTTGCTTTATAGTCATGAATTCAATCCTTTTAGACAAAATAATAGAAAGCATCTTTATTTGCTAGTTATCGTGTGTTTGGTATTTTGAGAATTTAATTTTCATTTCAAACCAAGACTGATCTTCTCTTCAAATGGCCAAACCGTTTAGGTGATCAACTTTTATTCTTATGAAAGTAGATCCTTTTTAAAAAAAATATAATTTAATCGTGAATACAAAAATTATACACATAAGACGAATAACTAAGACCTGTTTGATAACCATTTGATTTCTTGTTTTTGGTTTTTCAAATTTAAGTCTATTTCATTTTTACCTTGTATACATCTTTTCTTAAAGAAAGTAGGGGAAGACCAACCAACTTTTAAAAACAAAAAAAAGTAGTTTCCCAAAGTTTATTTTTATTTTTAAAATTTGGTTAGTATTCTCCTACTTTCTTGAAGAAATATCGATAAATGGTAAGAAGGATGAAGCACATCGTAGGAAATTTAAAAGATAATAGGCTTAAATTTGAAAAATCAAAAACAACAAATCAAATGGTTATCAAACGGGGCCTAAAATATTTTTTTTTTACATTATATTATGTTTCCTAAGATTGGTTCAATTATTGAAATGAATTTCCCACATCCATTCATTTGTTTTCTTTATTTTTTCTTTCTTTGTTTTTTTGAGAATAAAATATCATTAGTCAACAACCACCAACTTCAAACAATCACCTTTTCAAACAAAAGAAAAAACTTCAAACAATCACACTTCAAGGTGGAGCCAACATCGGGGAGATCTTCACTCCAAAAATCATCTATATTCCCCACGTAAGAGAAATAGTGAAACCTATTTATAATGCACGATGTTCACAATCACTAAGTAAGAGATAAAATCTTTAATGTCAACAATAATATTATTAAACTCATATAAATTTGTATGGTCTCTACTAATAAAATTTAGGACCTATGAAGTATCAAACTCAACCAAAATAAGGAGACGCTAAAGAAGATCGATCTCGAAGGCTTTTATTTATTTGTTTTTTAGTTAAAAGCCTATTTTGTTTTGAATTAAAAGAATAATGTAGCAATTGAGTCATCGATCAAAACCCATTATTACATAAGACGATAGCAACCTTACAAGTTGCACTTGCACAAACATATGTTACCCATTCAACACATGAAATTGTGAGGGTAAATTAGGAAATTGTAAAGTCACATGAAAACAAAGGGAATCACTTTGTGAGGCTTAAAAATGACAAAATAAAACAAGAGTTTGTTAACACTGATTAAAAGGGGATGGGTTTGAACCATTTGACATTAAAATAATAATAATAAATAAATAAGGTTTAAAAAATTAGTGAACACAAAGTTGTAGATTTCATAAAGTTGGCATTCAAAATATTATTGTTGCAAATCTCTTAAGTTTTTTTTTTTAATCTTTCTAAACTCAACAACCGTGATGAAAGATTTATGAGTTAATTACTCAATAATACAAAATGCTAGCCAATTTACTCTTTTTAATCATGAATTCGTCCTTTGACATATTCATTATATAAAATCAAAATTGTGAAAATATATTTAGTATTGATCTTGTTGGCAAAATATCAATATTCCTATTACAAAAAAATATCAAAACTCCTAACCTATTTTATTTTTAGGAAATTTGTTGTGTATACCAACTTTAGAACCTTCTATAAGTAATTGAACTCAATCAATATCTAGTGATTGAACTCAATCAATATTTAGTGATTGAATTCAATCATACTCAATCACTTGACTATTTTCAGTTTTTTGGTATATGTGTAATTATTTTCAATTATGTGCTAATTTTTTAGCCGATTTTTTGTTATATGAAAAATAGTTTTATTATTACATATAATTAAGTTTTTTTTTTTAGTTTAGTTTATTTTATATTTGATGCATTTGAATTGTTTTATTTTACCATTTAAAAAACAAATTTAGAAATGTTTATAAAAAGAAAATGTAGAAGAAAAAAAAATAAAAAAATAATTATCATCTCCATCTTCTGTACCCTATTAAAACCCTGTGTAATCTCAACCTTTTTCACTCTCTGATTCATCAATGGCGGCCGCCACACATTTCACTCCCTCTATATCAGCATCCTCATCCAAAACCCTAAATCCAGCTGCTCTTCCTCTGAAACAATCTCCCATTTCTCCCTCCACCTTAAGCTTCTTGTCCTCGTCTTCTTCATCGGGACTCAACGCTCTCAAGGCTGTTGCAATGGCCGGTTCTTACGCTTCCGGCTCCGCTCTCGGTGCTCGCATGGTTTCCGCTCCCGCGATCAAGCCCTTAACCTCGCTCGATTTCGACACTTCCGTCTTCAAGAAGGAGAAAGTTGATCTCGCAGGTCACGAAGAGGTTTGCTGCTCGATTCTTAGGTTTTTGTTTTGGGTTGTGTGTGTGGATTGTGGAACGGAAATGGATTGTTTTGCGTTGATTTCTTTAAGATCTGCATGTGTTTTTCTCTCTGAAATGTTTTGTTTTCGGTTTTTTGTTTTTTGTTTTTTATATCCTGCATGCCAGCACGTCGACTAATATTACTAGACATACCACCTGATATTATAGGTGGGTACCATGGATTGAACCACCGAAGGCCCTCTTTGACGATGTTTTCGGTGTTTGAAATGGTTATTTGTGTTTGGAATTGGAGCTTGATTGTGTCGATTCTATTTTGATTGCAGTATATTGTGAGAGGTGGTAGGAATCTTTTTCCTTTGCTGCCCGAAGCGTTTAAGGGAATCAAGAAAATTGGTGTCATTGGTTGGGGTTCTCAGGTAATGTTATCTTATCTCGTACTCTGCAATTTTATATTTGTTGTTATTTGTTGCCTTTATATTATGATGGTAAGTAATAGACTATTGGATTCACTAAATTGCAGAAGTTACAGCCTAATGTTGTCTAGTACTCTTGCAAATTTATATTTGTTATGTTTTGTTGCCTACACGGTTTCTTTGAAATCATGACTGCACTTAGAGTGGGTTTTTCGTGTTAATACTAATAGAAGAAATTGATGTCGATGTGTCTCCAAGGGGTCTAGTCCAAGGTATGCTCATTTCGAGATCTCATATTCGAACCCACAAATGAGTTAATTGTAAGATACTTTGCTGTCTCCCGAGTCCAGGCTGGGGATTGGGACTGTCGTGGGTGCTCCTGATTATGTAGTGGGACAAAGTTTTGATGGAGGTTATGAAAAAAAGAAATTGATGTTGATGTGACCTTTTACAGAATCAAGGATAAACTGGAAAATTACATTTCTTTATGTCTTTTTATCGACCCCTTATCTGACCATACTTCATGTGTGTGTGCGCGCGTTTGTTTGGTCAGGCACCTGCACAAGCTCAGAATTTAAGGGACTCGCTTGCTGAAGCTAAATCTGATATTGTGGTCAAGGTGATTCTCTTAGATTATTTATTTTGTGCTGTACAATTTATCCATAATCTCTTGTGCAGGATTCCTCATCAGAGGGTTTTTTCCCATTGCATTGTAGGTTGTTATGTCGTGTTATTTGATTAATCTACTGTATAAACATAGATTTGGTTCATGTTTATTTTTTTAATATTTTTTTTATTGTTATTATAGGAAACGATAACATTTTGATTTTCTTTTCTTTGGTTCATGTTGATTTTTGGTTGTGTACAGATTGGCCTGAGGAAGGGTTCCCGTTCTTTTGCTGAAGCCCGTGCAGTTGGTTTCTCTGAGGAGAATGGGACTTTGGGTGATATATATGAAACTATCTCTGAAAGTGACCTTGTTATGCTTCTGATTTCTGATTCGGCCCAGGTCAGTCGGTCAAATCATCTAACTTCATTGCTTTTAGTACTATTAAGTTAGTCATGGTGTCCAAGGCCTGAGTTTCTATTATGTGCTTCTGATAGTAGATATATATTTGTTTGATCACCTGTATTCTGGGATACTGAGAAATATCTACCAATTCTTTTTCTTTATGTTCTCCTACAATCCATTTTTGTAAACGTATTTGTAGTAATGTAAATTTCTTAACATCATTTTACTTTGCAGGCTGATAACTATGAGAAAATATTTTCTCACATGAAACCCAACAGCATTCTTGGGCTTTCCCATGGGTTTCTTCTTGGCCATTTGCAATCATCGGGGCTTGATTTCCCTAAGAACATTAGTGTGATTGCAGTTTGTCCGAAGGGGATGGGTCCATCTGTGAGGAGGCTTTATGTGCAAGGAAAAGAAGTAAATGGTGCAGGAATTAATTCTAGTTTTGCAGTTCACCAGGTAATCTAGTATTTTCTACTTCGAGGTGGAAAATGATTGATGTATTTGATTACTAATTCGAACAGTCTACAGGATGTTGATGGTAGAGCCACAAATGTTGCATTGGGGTGGTCTGTTGCCCTTGGTTCTCCATTCACATTTGCTACGACTCTAGAGCAAGAATACAAGAGTGACATCTTTGGCGAGCGAGGTAATTTTTGCACTCTACTATATTGTATTTGTTGAATCATGTTAAATCACCAACCAACCTAAAAGCTTAAGCGGGTGGGTTGAAGTAAATTTAATTATATCAACCAAAACACCTCCTCACTTGTGGGCTTAGAAAAGCTGGTGGTTGAAGTAAATTTAATTATATTAACGAACAATACTAGTACATTCTAATGTACTCAAATTTTGAATACCAAACTTCTTGTGTGGTTGATAGGCATTCTACTTGGGGCTGTCCATGGAATTGTGGAGTCTTTGTTCAGAAGGTACACTGAAAATGGAATGGCTGAAGATTTGGCTTACAAGAACACTGTAGAAAGCATTACAGGGATTATTTCAAGGACCATTTCCACTAAGGTTGTATTGTATCTGCGGAATAGATTTAACTTTTAGTAATTTCCATGCATGCATTTGCTTTATATTAATGGTTGTTTGTTTTTCTTCATATATAGGGAATGTTGGCAGTATACGATGCCTTCTCTCTTGAGGAGAAAAAGGAATTTGAGAGGGCGTATAGTGCATCATATTACCCCTGTATGGATATTCTCTATGAATGTTATGAAGATGTTGCTAGTGGAAATGAGATTCGCAGTGTAGTGCTTGCTGGCCGAAGATTTTATGTATGTTGGCCCTTTTTTTTTCATTCAAAGTTATTCAATTTGGTGAAATCAATATTTTGCAATTAAAACGAGCTATTTATTTGCCTTTTTTCATATGTTGAGTAATTAGGTGAAGGAACAAAAACACATTAAGTAGAGAGGTTCATAAAAAGAAAAGATCACTGATCTTCATTCCTCGATCTGCGTTTTATTAATACTATTGTTTTCATATTACAGGAAAAGGAGGGTCTCCCAGCTTTTCCAATGGGGAACATTGACCAGACCAGGATGTGGAAAGTCGGTGAACGTGTCCGAAAAACACGTCCTGCTGGTGACCTTGGCCCATTATATCCTTTCACTGCTGGTGTGTATGTGGCTTTGATGATGGCACAGGTATGAAACTTTCCTGTCTTACCACAATTTGCTATGGATGAACCCCAGTGGTTATGAACATGAAGAAGCTGTTATGAGAACACTTTTCTCATTTCTGACACTTGAACCTTTGAATTCATTCAAATTCATTAGTTCTGATAACAAAGAGCGCTCTGCCTGCTTTATAATGAAATTCTATTTTCAGATCGAGGTACTGCGGAAGAAGGGCCACTCTTACTCTGAGATCATCAACGAAAGTGTGATCGAATCAGTGGACTCTTTGAATCCATTCATGCATGCTCGTGGTGTTTCGTTTATGGTTGACAACTGTTCTACAACAGCACGATTGGGATCTCGAAAATGGGCTCCACGCTTTGACTACATTCTCACCCAACAAGCCCTGGTTGCCATTGACAATGGCTCAGACGTCAACAAAGACCTTATCAGCAACTTCCTATTTGACCCAGTTCATGGAGCAATCGAAACATGCGCCCGGTTGAGACCTACTGTCGACATTTCTGTTCCAGAAGATGCCGATTTCGTCCGCCCAGAGCTACGTCAATCTGCCAACTAAAACGTGCCAACAGGAGGAGGCTCTTGAACAGGCATGCTCGATGATGGACAGCTGTATGTATCTATGAATATTTACTGTTGTCCTGATTTTCTTCAAGGTCTAGTTTTAAATTTATGATAAGCTAGTTGAGTGAGTGGTAGTAGTAATAAGTTGAAATGTTTTAGAGCTTTTGTGTTCGTTTTGGGACTTGCAGGATCTTGTCGGAATTATCGTCTTCTTTAATGACATCTAGTGTAATACTTTCATCCTAAATTCCATGTTCATTCGTCCTTTCAAAAGAAAAGAAGTGCTCTCGAACTAATTGTCATATACTTTGTTCATTAATTTTTTACGGGTTTCCGTGACGGTATGCGAAAGTTGATCCCAGATAATCACGAATATCAAAAAAAACAAAAAAACCATTGTGTGCCTGCTATAAGCTGTAAACCAGTTGGGTTCTACTACCTGAACTATTTCATATTATCCTAATGCTTTATTGAGCTTCAATTGAATCAATTACTGGTTTTTTCATCCATCTGCCAGCCATGGATTTGGTAGTAAGAACCAATAAAACTAAAATGCAGTCTTAAAACCATTATGAAGAGTGGTTAAGAGGGTGTAGAGTGGTTAAGAGGGTGTGATGTTACTCACCTACAAATTAATTTCATATGAGTTTTCTTGACGTTTAAATAATATAGGGTTCTGTAATCATTGAGAGAGGTGCGTGCAAGATAGTTTGAATAGTCATGGATATAAAATAAATTTTAAAAAAAAGATTAAGAGGGTTTAAAGGAACTAAAGAGTTTTTTATTTTTTTTTATTATTAATGATGGGTTATAGTAACTTGATTTGAGGTGAAGTTGCAAGAATGATAGTTTATGAATCCACCTATATTTGAGGTGTAGGCTATAAATTTATTTGGTTACAAGTTTTATTATAACATGAGGGTTATTATAGTTGGGATGAATTCCATTAATTATGTCACTATCGACCAGCTCTTTGTTCTGACAAAGATGTCAATTATAAGGTTGGAATATCCTTTCATGGCTGCCACGAAAATGAATTAACCCTACTTCCTTGTATTGTATTCACATGTGGCCCTTCTTTTGAAGAGGCTTTCGATTCACGATAATCTATGATTATTGTTTGCGCAATTTCAACTTTCTTTATATGAATTATTAAGGGGGCACATCCAAGCGGCTTATAGAAATGAAAATATAGAAAGAATATGAGATAGAATGATTAATGGATTAATTATTTGTGTTTACTAAGGATGAGAATTAATGATTATAAAAAAATTGTTCTTTGTGTTTGAAATTGAGAGATTAATTATGGAGGAACACATTATGGATTATGGAAATGGATATGAAATTATGAGGAGGATGAATAGTGAATTCAATAAAGATTATGGAGGAAATAATCGATGGTTTAAATAAATGTGAGGTTTCGTCTAAATAATGGGAGTAATAATATATATCTTATTGACTTCTTTCATTCATTAAAAAAAAAAATCTCTTTATTTCAATTTTCAACTTTTTTTTCCTTTCTTCAATTTAACAACATTTTTGGGATGAGGGGGTTTCTGAATTTTAAATTTTTTTGATACTATATCACAAGATAGTACATTAATTTTAAGGTTTATCTTAAAATCAAGAGAAAAATATATATTTTTTTAATTTTTAGCTTTTGAACACAATTTTTGTTTGGTTCTATATTTCAACATCTAATACTTTTTTATTCTTGAAATATTAACTATGCTCAAATTTAGTCTTTAAAAAAATAAAATTATTTATTACCGAAAGGGTCAGTGGCGCAATGGTTTCATTGTTCGGTTGTAAACCAGTTCAACACCAGCATAGAGTCAGTATTATAATCCCCTCTCCCAATTTGTACTAAAAATAATAATAAAAAAATCATTAGTTATATAATAAGTTGTTAACTAAAATAGTGGCTAAATCAATTTTAAATTTCATTATATTGACCAATTGATTATTTTAGTTTTAATGTGAATTAATTAAATATATTTTTAAAGATTTAGAAATACCGAAAAGACGTATAAAAATTAAAGTGTTTGATTTTAAAATAAGATGACCAAATAGAAATTAACCGAAACTTTAAAAAACTAAAGAT
Organism: Sicyos baderoa; assembly: GCA_037832685.1. Lineage (NCBI taxonomy): Eukaryota > Viridiplantae > Streptophyta > Magnoliopsida > Cucurbitales > Cucurbitaceae > Sicyos > Sicyos baderoa. The sequence goes on along the minus strand of JBBMEF010000021.1, from coordinate 2,331,329 downwards.
GTAATTTTTTCCAAAAATCAATTAACACTGAGAAGCATTTACGAATTTGAGTTATTTCCCCCACGAAGAAAATGGGTTCTTCCCATCTTATTAAGATATTCAACTTTAATTTCTAGAAAGATTGAAATAATGAAGTAATTCCATCTCTTGTCACCATTTAATTATGGATTCATATCCATGTCATTTTACTATTTCAATCTTGGTTTGATGCATTTAGGAGGGATATTTATGTCTTTTAAATATCTAATTTTGTTTGTTTTGGGCCTATGTGGGCCTTTGTGTTATTTAGTTTGTTTTAGGTTTTGGTAGCCCATGTGGGGCCAATTATTAGGAGTTAATTTTAGTTAAGAACTATACTACTAGGAAAATGGATAGAGATGAGGGAGGAGGCTATATGTAGCTTTGCCTTTTGGAAATGTGTTTTTTTTTTTTTTTTTTTTTTTTTTTTTTTTTTTACTTTTTTATTGACTTTGATCAACAATATAGTTTTTTCTTTCGAGCTTCTAGAATATTTTCAATTTTTAGTCTTCAAGAATATTCTAGTATAATTGACTATCTTTGTGGAGTGTTTGGTTCTTGAGCTAAGGAACTTGTTCTTTATCTCAGTAGCTTAACCTTGAGACATTCCAACATATAACTAATTCTTTCGAATCAAATTAATATAGAATTTCGGTGTTTGTAAATTGGGGCTCACATGCTAAAGGGTTTTCTTTTACTTTTAAATAATCAAAATTTTAATTTCTTAATCGATCGGGTGTTTAGATTTTCATAAGAATTGTTTATTTATTTATTTTTATCTCAAATTGAATATTTTACTTACCATTATTTATAAGAGAGGTAAAAGATTTAAACTTCCAATTTCTTGGTCGAAGTTGTACTTTATATTAGTTGAATTATATACTTATATTCACATTATATCTTGTTTTGAGCAAATTCTTTTACATTTTTATATATATAAAAACCTTATATCTATGAGTATCTAAATATGTTTACGGACACTTTAAAATATTCTTATGACATAATATCGAATTCTACAACATTTAAATGTTAAAAAATTTCGAAGGAAAATAATTTATAAGTAACTATCCTAAATTGAGTTTATCATTCCTTAGTTAATCCAACTCAACAAAAATAATTATTTTGTTGAGCGATAGACAATGTGGACCACGTTATTGTATTTTTTAGAATATGATTTACTATGCTAATTACAATTATTGAAAGAAACAAATGTTCTTAGAGAATCAAATAGAATCACATTCTCATGGTTTAAAGACAAATCATGATAATTATCTAAAATTGAAAACTAGTATAGTTTTGTTCCACTTAAAGACATGACAACTCTATTAAAAATTAAATACCAACATAAAGGTTCAGTAAGAATAATAATCTTCTAGAATTAATCAAGATTATAACGCATTGGATCCCATTTTAACCTGTCTAATACAGTCTTAAAAAAAACCATATAATATAAGGTAGACATACCAAATATCATCATATCATATTATTGTATATATAAATTAGGAAATTAATTAATTTACTTTTATTGGTTTTCTAAATGTTGACAATTAATGGTGAGGTTCACGTTGGTGCTTAGCACTCAGCATTATCTTTCCATTTTTGACATTTGAATTAAAAACTTTATATTATATAGTAATTTATATATTAAGATGTGATGCACTGGAATGTGCTAGGCTATACTGTTATAAATTATATAAAAAAAATTTTTTTTGAGGAAATAAAAATATTTATTGTATGAAGGAGAAATGAATGGTTTGCATCTATATTCTTAAATTAATAGGAAAAGAATGAATTCATCCACAGCTTTATTTGATTAAAAAAAAGGCTCAGATTTATAAGGCATAAAGGGCTAATAAAAATATTAAATAAAACCTAGAGCGAACTGTCCTCATTAAGTAGCACAGCTTTTGGTTTGTTTGTTTCCATTTTTTTTGTTCTTCTCCATCCCCAAAGTTGCATCCAAATTGCCTTACAATATTTAACATTTTTTTTCAAATTATTCTAGTGAGAAAAACTATGGGCATGTTTGCCCCATGGACAAACGGAGGAGTTGGCTTGACTTCTATTCCACGTTTGCCTCATGGACTAAATAAGTCCATCCAACTCTTATCCAACTCTACCCGTGGGCTCCACATTTATTTTTAAATATTAAAATATTAAAAAACTACTCAATATTTATTTTTTTTATTTAAATAAAAACTTCAATCATTCTCTTTCCATCCCATCAAATCTAACTTTATATTTTCTTCCCTCAAACATAAACTTATTTCACTTATCTTCTCTTATCTTCCCAACTCAACCCAACCCAACCCATCCTCTCGCAGCCAAACATGCCCTATATGATTTCACAATACTTAATTTTTAAACAAATTTATAAAAAAAATAATTTATTAATAGGCGAATACTATAACACCATAATTGAACATGTTATTTTTTCGTTTCATAATATCCTCTTAACTTATTATGATATTTGTTATTCTACAAATTTATATGAAAACAAATTAAAAATTTGATTTATATGATTTATAAAAGTTAGAAATTTAATCTTTATAACTTTATTTAAAAGTTACAATTTAATCTTTATGAATTGATAAAACCGTATAATCACTCTTTTGTCATTTGTAATTAGTAACATATTCATGTGTTCAAGATTATAATATATCTTTGGTATTTTGTTGGCAATATTAATTAAATAGTTAAATTGGACAGAAATGGGACAATTAATGGGGTTTATTTGAGAATTAATATCTTAGTCAAATATATAAATCTTGACCAAATACATAAGTTTGCAATCAACTTTCATATGTTAGAGAAAGAATAAGGACAAAAAATACTTATATATATGCAACATTATTAAAGAAATTAACACAAAGAAGAAAATGTGTTTTTATGAGACATTTCATGGGTGTTAATATGCCTTATATTTGCTAGGAATTGGTATTTGAGACCATAGACAAGTTAAAAGAATAAACCTTTTTTAGGTAAAGGTATCAGATTCTACCCCTATTTTTGTGTCCCTAAATATAAAGACACTATAATTATTTGCCAATCTAGAGAGGAAAAAAGAACCATCATTTACCTTTTCTTTTTAATTTAAAAAAAAAAAAAAAAAAAAATCATCACTTACCTTTGACCAATGGAATTCCCTTTGAAATTCCTATGGTTGTCTAGTCTAGATCACAATTAATTAAAAGGCTACATTTATAGATTTTTCTAATATAGGGCAAATTTAACATATTATTTTTCTTAGAAATAAACATATTTGCGATTTGAATATTTAAATCATCAATGATTCTTAATAAAAAAATAATAATTCAACAACATTAATATGTATTTAATGATTAAGAGATTATACATTCAAATACTCTCTACTCTTAATTATTATATAATTGGATATTTAAATAATCATTGTATGTAAAATATGTATATTAAGTTAAAGTGTGCTTAAATCAACATGCATAATTGATACTTCAATAAATCGGAGGTGAACTATAGTTTTTGAGACAAGGGGAACTATAGTTAAAATTTTCATAATAGAGATGTTGGTATAATTTTAGGGTTTCTACAAAGAATGATGCGAGTATAAAATAAAATTTTAAAAATTAAGAATTAAAAGAAAAGAAAAAAGAAAATTGTTTGGAGTGTGATTAGCAAGAACTATGATGTTGTCTGTTCGGGATAAGTTTAGAGGAACACGTGTAGCCAAACAAGGGATATCTTAGCGACAGTGCTAACGGCGCAAAAAGGCAAATGGTTTCGGCGCCTGACGTGCCCAGCTGGAAGCTGTTGGCATGCTGCTTATAGTTTTGTTGACTCTTTTGCCCCTTGCTCTTGCTTTTTTTAAATGACATCTTTACCCTTTTCTTTTTCTAATTTTAATCACTTTTGTTTATAATAATTTCGTGTAAAATGTCTCTCTCTCTTTTTTTTTTTTTTTGAAAAAATCGTGTAAAATGTCTTTAAATTTTGTGTTTGACAATTTCGCAAACTTTTAATATTATATCGAATATATCAACAACCAATTTCACAAATTTTGAAATATTCAAACTTATCAAAACATAATTACTATTACTATTTTTTTTGTTTGTTTAGAAATAAAGTTCAATTTTTATAGGAAAATTTGTAAATTAGTCAAATATAAAATAATGGGGTTTTTCATGTATAACAAAAATGGATAAAAAATTGCCCACATTTTTATCAAAAATTAGTTTATAGCAAAATTTTAAGTGATTGATATCAATTGTAATTGATTGATAAGCTCAATCACTTAACAAACTGATTGATATCAATTAAATACGGCTGACTTAGAAATTAGGTATAAACTAATTTTTGATAAAAATGTACTATAATTCTAATGGAGGGTTCTAAAGTTGGTATACATTTCAAATTCTCTAAATTAATTAAAAATATGATTTTGATATTTATAATACAATATTAATTACTATACATACAAATATTTAAAAAAATTGGCTATATTTATAACCATTTTATAGAAAGCATATCTATTACAATTTTTCATATCAAAAAAATTTGTTAAATTTAAAAAATATTGAATATATTACCCAAATTAATATTTAGAAATCTATTAAATACAAAATTATAAGTTAATTGAATTACGAATAAATTAGATCAAGTATTCAAATTTTATATACCATGTTTTCTGTTCTTTAGAACAAGGTTGTTTGATAGAAACTTAGTTTAACATCATAATAACAATTACAAATTGGAAGGAAAAAATTAATAAACTATATAAAGAAGATATTACTATTCTAAAATAATATGAGAATAAAAATTTATTACTAAATAATAAAATCATTAAGTTAATTTATCATTTCAAATTAGAATATAAGAGAATACAATTATCATAAATTTGTACTATAACTTTTTTAGGACAATATTAAATATCATGGATAAGTGGCACTTTAAATTAGTGTGCGTACACGGATTTGTTTATTTATTTCAAAATCAAGACTATTTAATTTATAGTAAGGCAAATTTCAACAAATGTATTTAATCCTGGGTGACAATGTTTCCATATCAAAATTAAAGTGTAATCAAAAGAGTAATTGTACCGGCCAATAATAATATAGATCTTTTACGATCTAGTAACCATGAGATTATATGTTCGAATATAGGTCGATGGTATAATTAATATTTAATTTGATGTTTATCCATTTCTACTTTATCGTTCCTAGGTACAAAATTTGTGGAGGGTTTTGTTATATTTTCCATGTAAAATAATGTGAATTTTTTAAACATATTTTCTTAAAATTGTGGCATTTTGAATATTCACTTGTATTATTAGTAAACTCTAAAAATAAATTAGTTAACACAAGATTTTATTTTAAACCAATTAATAATAAAATAATAAAAATTCTATGAACATATTAAATTGATAAGTTATTTTCATCTTTTTATTGTGGAACAAAATGAGAATCATCGTTAACTATATATCGACAGTTTAATTTCATACAAATTTATCGACAATGGAATATCATAGAATCATAAAACTTGTTACATGAGAATAATGGAATATAAGTTCATTTAGATAATGACTAATAGATGGTAAGGGTATTTTAGTAATTCAGGAAGGGACATTTTCGGCATAAAGAGCCAGAAGAATCTAGCCTGAAATTAAGCTGTAGAAAGGAAAATTGGGTAATTACACGTAAGCATCATTTACATACTAATTGAAAACGACAGATTCTGACGTCAGCCCCTAGGACCATGCCAGCTCATATCCATCAATCCTATACCTTCCCACTTTACATATTTAATTACTTTTCTTGTAAAAAAAAAACATATTTAATTACTTTTCAAAAAACACAAAATCAACCATTTGAAATAACACGTTATGAAATACAATAATCCATGAAATTCATGAGTTAAATTAAACTTATAAAATCCAAAACTAAACAAATACGGCAACATTTATTAATTTTTGGCTGTAATATATAATTAAATATGAGCATAATTTTACTAATATCTTATATAATTTAATAACTTATAATTTTGAATCTTCTTTTCTTTAATATTATGATATAAAAAAAACTAAATATTAATAATTGTTTTCAATAAGATCGAAAAACGAACCCATAAACATACATTTGTTGTCTTCCCATATGGGCTCATTGTCGTCAATCTTTTTCTTGAAAAAGATTTATTTAAAAAAAATATATTTTTTTTCTAAATGGATGGAACCCCATTGAAACACAAGTATCCAAAATGGGTGGAAAAGAAAAAGTAAATCAAAATGTAACCTCTTGAAATTTTAATTTTGTGTCCTGTTTTTTTCAATTTCATGTTTAATTAATAATCGACCTGCTTTAAGTTTTCAATTTCATGTCTAGACATTTGTATCTTAAAAAAAAAGGTAAATGACATATATCAATTAGGGTTAAAAGAAAAAATAAAAAATCCGACCAAATCGAACAAATCTAACCGATCTAATGAATCAGTTTGATTTTTTAGAATAACATTAGATCAATTGGATTAATATTTTAGAAAACTCAAATATAATAATTCAAATCGGTTTTTTATGAACTAAAAATAATATAAAAAATTGAATGAATGTATAAATACTAAAGAAATATAAATATATTGGTATTGAAATTTGATAGAAGAATTAATGTAAACTATGAAATAAGAACCCTATAAATATTATGTTGTTTATGAGAGCTGTTTTTAGCTATTAAAAAGAGAATTGAAAAAATCAAAACTAAAAATAAGACAAAATATTGAAAAAATGAATTCACTTCTCATTGAAATCAAAATTAAAAATCTAACTAAAATCAAACATAATCAATAATTTTTTATCTTTTATTGGATATCCGAATTTATCAGTATGATCGCGATTTGACACAAAATTAATAAAAACCGAATCGAAATCATTATCAATCATAATTTTTTTTAAATACAAAAATATTAAAAGAGAGGGACCACAAACCTTACATAAATATTACTATCATAATTGTATAATGGAAAGTGTTGAACTAGATTACAATCAAACAATGAAATCAACATTTCAACAAAATTGAAAATTATGATTGAATGTTTGTGAATTTATCAAAAAATAAATATAATTTAGAAACCTATTAAATAAAAAATAAAAGGTTGTAAGACTAAATATGTAATTTGAGAAGAAGAATAAGGAAAAAAAAAAGAAAACTAAAATTACCTATTGATTTCGCAACTTCCAATTTTGTCCATGACTATACTCATAAGCATTTCGAAAAATACAATTTCAAGTGAAAAAAAATCATTACAATGAAAAGTCACCATGCATGGTCCTAGTCACTACCACATCATTCCAACTCACAGTCATATCGATTTTCTATCTTAACTATTTAATAAATTTATAAGGTAAATTATAAATTTTGAAACTCAGTCTCTGTAATCAAGAAAATAAATGTTAAAATGAAATTTATATAATTCGGAGAAAGTTAAAATTTAGTCTCAACCATTTTAAAAAATAAAATATTATTTAATGGTTTGAGAAAACCTACAAAATAATTCACTTGTCATAAATTAAATATGTGTGGTAGATAACTAACTATCTATTTGTAAGGCCAACATGAGTAGTTGGTCAGTGGTATTAATGTATTCCTAATGACCAATAAGTTATAGGTTCACTAAAATTTCAATTTCTTATAAATTATAAAATCTTCCCCATCAATTTTGAAAGTATAGATACTAAATTATATTTTTTTTTTCAACTATATAAATCAAGGAAACTTCATTCTAAGAGGGTCACATACAACAATCAAACAACCCCCAAATCAAAAAGGTAATACAAATGAGAGATTTTAAAAAAGTTTGATGAAGTCCTATTCAAATAGAGGATATACGACTTGCCCAACTAAATAAGTAAAATATTGCTAAACTTGGAGTAATCTCGAAAATCATTACAAGTAACATTTATAATAAGTAGATAGTCATATTCTAACGGTATTCAGGAAAAGGGCGATTATCAAGATAAGATAATGAAAAAAGTTTTGTTTATAACTGGCAAGCCTTTAAAGACTTTAACCGTTGATTATCAGCCATAGTCATTAGAATCCAACCAACACCATCAAATCCCTCAGCTTAAGTCATGAGATATCAACGTTCAACTTTTAATGGTCATAAAGAACCTCGAAGAACTTGAAAATCGTCTTGTCCGAAGTAGGAATAAACCTAAAATAGATAATAAAAATATAAAAAGTTAAGTTTCTTTCAATAAGAGAGATTAAGCTTCTGACATATAAATCATGCTTTCATTCTCGTGTTCAATTATTGTTATATTAACAAAGAATAAATTATACTTCGAATTTTACATGACTGCATCGAATATGTAGTAGAGTAAAATTCCAATACTCATTTATAACTCAAAAATAATAGCTTAGCCACATTAATATATAACCATACCAAAAAGTTATGATTTTGAAGGAGCACTCTAAATTTTGTCTAAATAAAAAAGAAAAAAAGGAAAAAAAGAATGTAACCCCCTAAAAATGATAAATTAAGAGAATGCAGGCAGAAATGTTCATATATAATACAGTGATATAACAATGGTTGAAAATGGCGATTCTTAGCTGAACGGGTAGCCGTAGCGACGAAAAGAGGAGAAAAAAAGAGAGAAGAAAAGCGACCAAAGGATCGAAATCTGAACTATTTTTTTTTTCTTCTCTTTGTAGATTAATTCCTTGCTTCCTTCTTTAATTTCACAGGATCCTCATTTTCTTCTTCATCCATGTCTTTCTCACAGCCCTTCTGTTCCTATGCTGTTTCTCTGTTTTCCTTATATGTACTGTTCTTCCAATAACAGTGATAATCGGCTGGATTTCTTTTGTATGGTAATTGGGTTTTTCGTTTTGGTTGTGATTTGTGGAGCTAATGTCGAAATCGATTCAAGAAATTGGTTCTGATTCTCTAACTGGGCGGTTTCGTGATGGGTTTAGTTTGGGGGATAATAAGCCTGATGTGAAGGAGCACGATCTGAGTTCGCCGGTTTCGCCATTGATGATGGCTCGAAGCTCGGCTACCGGCGACAATGGCGGATTTGGGATTGGAGGGGTTAACACTCCCAGTAGCAGTTCGAGCTCATCTGGCTCAGTTACAGGCAAAACTGGCAATACCCAAATGGGGAAAAGATCAGAGGGAAAACCGAGCAATCATTCCGGCGAGTTATCGGTGTCGTCGGAGATGAGTATGAGCGGATCCGCCGCCGCATTGAGGAATTCCCGACCGGGTCACCGCCGGTCGTATTCGACCGGATCGCCGCTAATCTACTCGGGCAAAACCCTAACCGGCACGAGCAATGGAATCAACTCCGTCTCTTCAAACCCTAACAATGTGTTTCCGAGCGGCAACATTTGCCCTTCCGGCAAGGTTATGAAGGCGGCCAACATTCCGCACAAAACCCCTAATCGAACCGACACGTTGGGCTCCGGCACCGGAAATTACGGCCACGGCAGCATTATTCGCGGCGCCGCCGCCGTCAAATTGGGTAGTTCGGGGAATTTCGGTGAAGGGACTTTTGGGTCGGGGAATTTGCAATTGGGTGGTGAAACCTTGATGGTTAAAAGGGCAATGGCGAGTTCCGATCCGGAAGAGGTTAAAAGGACTGCGAATGAATTGTATAGAAGAGGGAATTTCGTTGAAGCTCTGTCGTTGTATGATCGAGCGATTTCGTTGTTCCCGGATAATGCTGCTTGTCGGGGTAACCGGGCGGCGGCGCTGACGGCACTAGGTCGGCTCGGGGAGGCGGCGAGGGAGTGTGAGGAGGCTGTGAGGCTTGATCTTGGTTATGGGAGAGCTCACCATAGGCTTGCTAATCTGTATCTTCGGTAAGAGTTTCGATATCTTTTATTCAAATTATAGTTGTTTATGATGTTTGAATATTACGAATTCTGAGGAGATTTTATTAGTAGTTTCTCCATGCTGTTTTTTTTTCTTTCTTTCTTGGAAGATAGTTTGATTGGTCTGTGTAGTTGAGATCTGCTTGGCTTTCTGTTTTTGGTATCAGTGCTGTTTGCTTCAATTTGCAGGAACATGTTTAGATTCATAGTTATTTTGTAGGATTTTTTACTTCATTGCTTTGACAATATGTTTTGTTAGATCTCAGTAAGCAGTATTTGAGTTCTAGTTCTTGAAATGTTGATGCCCACTTTCTCTGGACAATGTCGTTTTCCCTACTGACCTCTTTCATGGAGCATTTCTCCTTCCTTTGGCCATATCCGAAGAAATCGGTTCTCGGGATACACGCATCTTATGTATTAAGGCATCTCTTGGCTATGTCCATATTGACCTACATATTCATCCAACACCTATTCATTGTATCACACACTTTCGGGATTCGGGATTGTATTTACTGATTTATCTTATGTATTTTGAGTCCATTCAAGCAACAATTCTTCGTATTACACACTATTGGGCTTCTATTTATTGATTTATCTTATATATTTTGCTCTTTGATGGCTCCTACCACTGTTTCGATAGGCTTCTATATGTAACACTTTCATTTTATCAATGACGATGTATATGTTTATAAAAAATGTGGCTGCTAAAGCAGCTATCTTTAATGGGGGTTCCTCACTACTCTGATAGTTCCTCAGTAGTCTTTCGTCTAAGAAGCTTTAGGAATGGTTTGACACATGGATATTTCTATGCTTGAAGTCACTCTCCTTATTTGTCATAAGTCTCCTGAGATTTCTCAGCTAAACGCAGCTTCTGGTTTCGTTCGGCTGACGTTCCCTTTAACAGTTTTGGTCAGGTAGAGAAATCCCGAAGTCATCTACTTCTCTCAGGACAGCCGGATCAATCCGAGTTGCAGAAATTGAAGTTGCTTGAGAAGATACTGAATCAATGTGCAGATGCTCGAAAAGCCAGTGACTGGAAGGGTGTTTTAAGGGAAGCTGAAGCAGCAATAACAGCTGGAGCAGATTTCTCTCCACAGGTAAAGTCATAGTCATTGATGTGTTAGTTTATGTTTATTTGTATATTCAGACCAACTGAAATGTGTTTGAATGCAATATAAAGCTTGTAGCATGCAAAGCCGAAGCCCTTTTGAAGCTCCATCAGCTCGAAGACGCTGACTCTTGCCTATCAAACATTCCTAAGTTGGAAACTCTGGCTTCATGCTCACAAACCAAGTTCCTTGGTATGCTTGCAGAAGCTTACGTGTTCTATGTTCGTGCCATGGTCGAGATGGCGATGGGAAGGTAATACATTATTGGAGAAATAAGTTTAGTTTATGGTTTGACGCTTTTACTCTTATGTGAATAGAGCTTACTGGTTTTCATGCAGGTTTGATAATGCAGTAATGACAGCTGAGAGAGCTGGCAAGATTGACTTCAATAATCTTGAAGTTGTAAAGTTGTTGAGCAATGTGAAAATGGTGGCAAGAGCTCGTTCTCGGGGTTTCGATCTTTTTAACTCTGGAAGGTATACTGAAGCCTGCACTGCATATGGAGAGGGCCTCAAGTATGATAGTTCAAACCATGTTCTTTATTGCAATCGAGCAGTATGTTGGGCTAAGATTGGACTGTGGGAACAATCTGTTGAGGACTGCAATCAAGCCCTCAAGATCCAACCGAATTACACAAAGGCCCTTCTTCGCAGAGCCGCATCAAATGCAAAGGTGAAAGGGGTGCTAAGTGTTTATTCTTTCTCCTTGTTATGGAAACTGTTTCATATGGTTTGACACGACATATGTTTTCGTGTTCTCTTGTGGAATATTTTAGCTTGAAAGATGGGAAGATGCTGTGAAAGATCTAGAGTTCTTGAGGAGAGAACTTCCTGGAGACAATGAGGTTGCTGAATCTTTACACCAAGCACAGGTTGCATTAAAGAGATCTCGTGGAGAGGTAGTTGATCATAGAACAGTAGGCGGCGAGGTAGAGGAAGTTTCTACTCTCGATAAACTGCAAGCTGCAGTATCATCAACTGGTGAGTTTATTTCCCAATTACTGTTTGATAATGTATATGCCCATCGTTAAACATAACTTCTATTCTGTTTCCTCTGCCTTCGAACAATGCTGGTTATGCCTCCTCAATTACTCTTTTCAGTCTGAAGGAAAACTTAAATTTTCAGGTGTTTCCGTGGTTCATTTCAAAGTTTCCAATGACATATGCAACGAAACATCTGCTTTCGTCAATATGCTCTGCATACGCTACCCGTCTGTTAAGTTCATAAAGGTATTTGTTAATGCAACCATCTTCATTACAATGACTGTGACACAATACATGACAGTAATGAAACATTTCTTGCCGACCGTGTCTTTAAAAGTTCGAGGCGCACTAAGATGTAGTAGCCTGTTTGAGGCATTTTTTTTTGTGAAGCGCACTATATTTAAGAATATTTATAAAGAAGAAATAATATAGTTAGAGTGAGAATATTTTTTTTTAAAAAAAAAACTCTTAAAGGTTATTAAATGTTATCCTTTTAAATTAATATAGAACAAAAAAAAACTCTTAAACTCAATGACTTTTGCGCCAAGGGTTAGTTAAACTTATTTTTGTGCACCTAAAACACGTCTTTTTTACATGAGAGCATTCAAGGCGAGGCGCTAGACATGCGACTTGAGCGGCTGAGCCTAGGCGTGCACCTGAGCAAGTCTTTTAGAACACTGCATGTTGGTCGATTTAGAATCTCTATTGATCGAAATCTGATGTTTTTATGGAAGGTGGATGTGGAGGAGAGCATGGCTGTCGCCAAGGCCGAAGGCATTAAAACAGTTCCAGCATTCAAGATTTACAAGAATGGGGAGAAGTTGATTGAAATGATCCGTCCAAGCCATCATTTCTTGGAGGACTCAGTGAGAAGCTGTATTCTTCAACAAACACTCCCAGCATTGTCTCATGGCTCAAGCCTCTACAACATTTGATGGTAACTTTTTATCATACAAAAAAGCTAGTAATTTTTACCTGTAACATAATCAACTACATAATTGTTTCCTAGAATTCTAGGCAGAGGAACCCTCAGAGACTAAAGTTTCTTACTTCACATTTGCGGAAATTTATTTCTTTCATTTGTAATATTCAAGCACATTCTTCCTTATTTGAATCCCATTTATTTTTTTGGCATATATGCCTTTTTTTTTTGTTTGCCAGTCTCAGTTCAAAATTTTGTCAAACAAATGTAATTATCTTGTCTCCCTGGTTAAATCTTGGACATAATTCTTTTACCCTTTTTTTGTGGTGTGAGGGTTTTGAATGGTTGGCTCAGCAGCTAACATTTTGGAAAATGTTGGCTAAGTTTGAAGTCTGTTGTACATATATTTTCAACTATTTGCTCAAAAACACAGACACTGCCCTTTCATTTTGAATACTTCTTCTTGTCTGGTTCTATTTCCATGTAAAACAATGTTATTCTTTTTAGATGTATCTAAGTCCTAGAAAAACTCTCTTCCCAAAAAAAAAAGTCATAAAGCAAAATCCTGGTTTCTCTGCTACTTTAGTGACATTTCCCACTTTTTGAAACCCTTAATATATTACAGCAGTTGAATGGTAAATTTATTTCTTGAGGTTTTTCAATATGAGTTTCAGTTGCATGTTCAAACTTTGAATCATGGTTCAAACCTTGTCACTTATGGCATGTTTATCCATGCAATTGTAACTTTATAGAGTTCTTGGCTACTTTGTTGGTAGAGGTTTGGGGTCTCCAGATCCTAGGTTTGAAACATACTTTGAGCTTCATAGTTGTCTTTCAGATTCAAGCCTTTGGACACGGGCATGGATGTCTCTCGTAAGTAGTGGGACAAAGCTCCGACTATCTAATATCAAGTCAATGGAATGAATTTTTAGACTTCTTTTTCTTTTTTTTTTCAAACCAAACTCCTGTTTCTGATAGATGAGATCAGAAACCAACACAGAGAGCTGCACTTTCTTTTCATCTTCTTGGTTAGCCAACCTGTCCTGTGTCCACTGAAATATCTCTGTACAATGGCTCTACTTGTAATGTTATGGTATAGTTGTTGACCAATGGCTCAGCTTTTTTACCTCATGCATTATTTTGCTTTTAGGTTTTCATCAACTTTAAACAAAAGTGATAGACTAGTAACCTACTGGAGTGTACATAATCCTAGTAGGTTGGGTTAGAGTGATTTTTCGGATCAACTTATATTTTCGAATTGCATATTTTTTTTTTTTTTTTTTTGAGATTACAATTATTGGGGGTGGAGGAGACTCGAACCTATGACCTCAAAGTCATTAGGTGAGCATTGATGCCGGTTGAGCTATTACTCTGTTGGCGAATTGCATATTTTGTTAGTATATACTTTCTACTAATATTTTAAGAATCTATCTTATTAATTAATCGGGGATCGGACACGGAGAAAGAGATTCGGGAATATGGGCCCATAATGGGCTGGGCCTTATGATTTGCAGTTAGGACATCATTTTATGTTGATTTGACAGGGGACTGGGATGGCCCATCTGCCTCTGCTAAGGGTTGAAAGTTTTAGTGAAGGGGGGATGGCAATGCTTTGTCCTGTAATGAAAGAAACATTTGAATGTTAAAGTGATGTCGTTTTGATCCTTTTCTATGTTCATAGAAATTAATTGCTGGACTTAGGTTGTCACTCACCGACTTCACTACATTGTTTCATGTCCTTGTTGTTTTTAATACATTGTTCATGAATCTTTTATATACCACCGCCAATTTTCAAAATTATATATATTTATTTATATATAGTTATTGGTCATATACTTTGAATAAAATCATGGTTAGTTCTTATCATTTTGAATGGTACATTTACATACTTAATTTAACTATACTCTAGATTTTAAAGTTATTATAAAAATTTAACTCTATCTTTCTTTAAACTATATTTGACTAAATCTTATCTTTTTAAATTAGTCATGATGATTAAAAAAGGTCTTTAGAATTTGAGAGTTTTGATTTCAATTTATGATGACTATCAATCTAAGAAATAACGGTGTATATATTTTTTTAACATCAAATTAGATGGTACATCATGTGAGAATAATCAAATCGCACGAATTTACTAGAACAATCATAAATACAAAAAAAGAAAGAAAGAAAGAAGAATAAGCTCTATCTTTTTTCAAATCATGCCAACAAGGGTAATAGCTTAAAGACATTAATATATATTCATTAATTAAGAGATCATAGGTTCAATGAGCTTAATATAATAAATGGTTTGATTTTCAAATGAATCTTTGTTATTTTTACAAGTTTAATTCAATTTAACCTTTTTATGTTCAACATTTTTTTATGTTTATTAGGCAATAAAATTTGGCAGAATTGAATCCACCAATTCTGATCGTGTTCATTCTCACTTGAACTTGAAAAATCGAGGGGAGATGAAACTGATCTGATCCAAATTTGACAAAGTTAGCAAGTTTCTTGAATTTACTATGCCTGTCAACTTGCTAGTGCTTCGTTTCAATATATTATTTATCATTCATATTTGAACAATCTACTTGGAAAGGGAAGAAGGAATATAATGGAATAATAACAAGTCGAGTGAAAGTGGGCTGAACCAAGCCTTAATTGAGTACCGAAAGGGTTAATGATTTAGTGGTTTCATTTTTTAATGATAATTCAAACATCACGGTTACATATTTGTTATGAAAATCAATATTTAACTCTCATATAGTCAACCTATATATTCCAGACTCAATACCCTCCATTTCAAACATTGGGTGTGATATATTTTAACTCTCCAATCTCTTTATTACAGTTTGCAATATCCTAAACATTTATAAGTTTTTTCTTTCTTTTTTCTTTTTATATCCGTGAATGTTTAAGTCAGTTTACATGTATTTTAACTATTCTTAAGAGGTATACCACTAGACCTTATAATATTTGGATATCGATGAAACTCGTTGAAAATTAATTTTTAGATAAGTGACCACCATAAATTAAACTGATCACCTCTTAATACTTCGTAGGTATAATTAGATGAAGTACATGTGAATAAGAAACTCGTGCTATAACACTCAAGTCAACTTTAAATATGACTCAACTAGTAATAGACATACACTCCAATCAAATCAGAAGACCAAACATTCAAATCTTCACCTCTCATGCTATGGAATTAAACTCGGACACCCAGCACTATCAAATATGCAAAAAAAAAAAAAAAAAATTATTCACACATGAATTATTATTATTATTATTATTTTGAAATAACACACATGAATTATTATTAGTCTGTTTAAACTATGATAAATAAACTTGCACATTCTGAAAATATATATCCATTAAAATGTAGCATTAAAAGATAAGTAGAAGTTTTCATTAATAAACATCTATCCCTTTTCTCTACGATTTAGTACAAGATTCAACTTAGCACTTGGTTTCATCAGATGAATTGTGTAACACATATAAATTATATATATATATGTCTATGAGGGGATTGCTATGCGGGATGGATTGAAGCATTTGAGGGAAGCCAATATTCCTTTTCTCCCTCCGATTCTGGTGG